>DF359038.1:0-78991 GCA_000787875.1 Solanum virginianum
TATTCCTTTATAATAGTAATCTTTAAATACGCAAGTATACTCATCTAAATAACACATGTTACATATAACTAATTTATTCATTAGGTTTCTGTTAACTATTTTTTCTCTCATAGCTTCTTCCACTTCTGTAGTCATACTACTAAATTCATTTCTTATGGCTACTTCATATTTATAAAGTATGTCTAAAACTGAGGTTGTGTCCTTTCCTGCTATATCTTTAGGTGCTCTTAGTGTTTTTACACTTTCTTCATTTAAATTTAAAAACCATAATTTTACTGTTCCTAGAAATGTTCTTTCCATATATCCTACGGCATCTGTCATATTTATTTTGTTATCTATTAATTGTTTTGCCATATATCCTACCCATAATTGTATTGTTTTGTTTATGTCTTCTACACAATCTAGGTCTAAGTAATTAGTTAGTTCATTTATTAGTCTGGGTGCCCATTTTCCTTTATTTAACCTTTTATTCCATAGTGTATGATATCTATCTGATCCTGTATAATCTCTATTATAATATTCTGGTGTTTCTTGTTTAGGATATGTCCTAGAGGTGCTAGTTTCTGGTTTTGTATCTTTCATTTTTTCATCATAATTTATTTCTACTTCTGTATTGTCTATTAATTTTTGTTCATTATTTTTTATAAGTTCCGTATATGTTTCACTTAGTTCTGAAGTAATGTCTTCATCCATTATTTCTTCCTCTATATTATCTATTCTTAGATTACTTTATTCTTCTATTTCTTTCTGCCTATTTTTTATTTTATCTTTTCTTTATATTCTTGTATTTCTCTGTTTGCAATCTCCGCGTAGTATTTTTGTTTATTTTTACTGTATATTATTTCTTCTTCGATGAATTTTAATTTCTGTATTCTATCTTGTTTATTGTTAGTTAGGCATTCTTATATTTCGTTATTAGTGTGCTACTTAATTTCTCCTTCTAATAATGCTATATGTTCAACTAGATATTCTTTATATTCTTTTAGTTCCTTAATAAATTTTTACTTTTCCATATTCATCTGTTTACAAATGTTACAAATTTTATTTGTGGTATAGGCATTATTCGTGCTATATGTTTTTAGGTTCTTTTAAATTTCTATGCTCTTATACCAATTTGGGGGTTAGTTGCGGAATTAGGGGCATTTTTAACTTATGTTGAATCATAATTTTTTGAGTCGCATAATAGGTCTATATAACTAATATTTTCATCTAATTCTTGTAGAACTAAGTTTATATCGTCATACCAGGATTGTCTAATTAATTTGTTAATTTCTCCTTCTTCGTATTCAATTATTTTTTCCCATATTATTTTCCTTATTTCTATTTCTGGGGGTGAATAGAATAGGAAGAATTATGAGTCTTATCTAAAATCTTCGTTCTCAAGTCATCAACACAAGACACACACAATCTACCTTGGTACCTAAGGGCAACATTTCCCCAATGGGAGAAAACCACCAACTTAACATCTTTCACCAAGGCCTTCAACTCTAACAAGGCGGGGTCAAAATATTGCTTTGCCATCACTTCCTGAATCAACGAAGATTTAGAAACATCAACAACCACTACACCACCATTATCAACCTCTTCCAATCTAAGCCCCAATCTTGCTAACTAATGGACCTCTCTAGCCACTTTCTTGCCACCATCATCAACATGAGCCCCATACAAGTAGTGACGCTAAATTTTCAAAGAAAATACCACGATGACCAATTCAAGATCATGGGTAGGAAAGTTCTTTTTATGCACCTTAAGTTGTCTAGAGGCATAAGCTATAACCTTAACATTTTGCATCAAAACACAACCTAAACCAATTCTTGAATAATCACATACACAGAAAACCCTTCCAACCCGTCTGGTAAAGACAAGATAGGAACAAAGACAAGGTTATCTTTCAAAGTTTAGAAACACTTTTCACCCTCATCAGTCCACAAAAAAATTGCCTTTTTGGGGTCAACTTAGTCATAGGAGAAGCAATAGAAGAGAACTCATTTACAAACCTCTGCTGATAATCTGCCAAACCCAAGAAACTCCTAATGTCCGATGGAGTCAAAGGTCTAGGCCAATTTCTAATCACCTCCGTCTTTTTAGTATTCACCTTAATACCATCACTCGACACCACATGACCTTGAAAGGCAACATCTTTCAACCAAAACTCACATTTTTCAAATTTGGCATATAACTTCTCTTCCCTAAAGAATTGCAACACCACCCTCAAGTGATCCACATGCTCCTCTCACTATGGAATAGATCAAGATATTGTCAATAAAAACCACCACAATCTAATCAAGAGAGGGTTATTCATACGATCCATGAAGATAGTTGGTGTATTAGTCAACCTGATGGACACAACAAAAAACTCAAAGTTCTCATATCTAGTTCAGAAGGCCATCTGGGGAATGTCACACTCCTTCACTTTCACTTGGTGAAACCCGAACCGAAAATCAATCTTAGAGATGTGACTAGCTCCTAGAAGTTGGTAAAAAAGACAATCAATCCTTGGTAGAGGGTACTTATATATTATGGTGACCCTATTATGTTGCCAGTAATCAATGCACATTCTAAGAGTACCATCCTTCTTCTTCACAAACAACATCGGTGTACCCCAAGGTGATTGAATAGGCATTATAAAACCCTTCTCCAACAAATCCCTCAATTTCTCCTTCAACTTCTTTAACTCTGCCGGGGCCATACGGTAAGGGGGATAGGAATGGGTTGAGTATCGGGAAGGAGGTCTACACCAAAATCTATTTCCCTTTTGGGAGGAACATCGAAAAGCTCATCGGGAAAGATATCAAGGAACTCATTAACCACCAGAACTGATTCTATAAGAAGGACTTTGGACTCAGTATCCCTAACCCTCACAAGATGATAGAGACACCCCTTAGAAATTAACTTTTAGGCTTTAGTGCAAGAAATGAATCTACCCTTGACCACTACATCATGACTCTCCCACTCAAGGACGGCTTCATTATGAAATTGGAATTTGACCCTAAGGTTCTACAGTCAATGGAGGCATGATATGCATGCAACCAATCCATCCCAAGAATGATGTCAAAATCTATCATATCCAACTCAACAACATCACAAGGCAATATTTTATGCAAAATAGAAATGGGACAATTTCTATAGACCCTTTTAGCAACTATAAATGCACCAACAGGAGTAGACACTTTATATAGTTCACACAACAATTCGGGTTTAACATGAAGCTTTTTGGAAACAAAAGGAGTAATAAAAAAAAGAGTAGCACCCGGGTCTATCAATGCATACATATCAAAATCAAAGACTTTTAACATATCGATGATGATATTGGGCACCTCATCTACCCCTTGTCTCCCTTGAAGAGTATAGAATTGATTTTGCCGTGGTGCACACCCTTGTTGGCCTCCCATTTCCCTAGGAACAACATTTGCTCCTTGGCTTTGTGGACTAACATCTCTACCCTTGTTGCGATTACAAGGGCAATCGATCACCTTATGACCAACTTCACCACAACCATAACAATCATTAGTGTTCTTCAAACATAGGCCATTATGCCCTCTACCACATCTTAGACATATAACATGAGGTACCACACCACTACTACCTTGGAATCTTTTATTTTCATTAACAACCCTTCTAGTAGGAGAATTTGATAAACTTTGGCCTTGGAACTTGTGGCCTTGAGGAAACCAGCCACCCTTAGGATTTTGGAATCCACCTTCAAAATGGGGCCTCTTGGCCTTACACATTCTCCTCTTTCTCAATTTTCCCCCTCCAATTGTTCAGCATAAGTCATGAGGCAGGACAAGTCCATATCACCAATCAACATGGTGGCACGACACTCCTTATTCACTAAATCAAATACATATGTCACGACCTTATTTATCCTAGACCTTGGCTCGGCCACCAATTGTGGAGCATGCTTGGAGAGTTGGTTGGACTTGAGGGCATACTCTCTCACACTCATGGACCCTTGCATTAAATTCATAAATTCCATCATTTTGGCCTCCCTAGCTCAAGAGGGAAGAACTGGTTGAGAAATGCCGCCTTAATCTCCTCCCAAAGGATCATATTATTGTTGCCCTTCTCTACTTTCCATTGGGTAAACCATATTTGGGCCACCCCTTTGAGTTGGTAGGCCGCCAACTATGCTTCCTCCTCTGAGTTAACCCCTATAATAGACAACACTTTGTACACTTCATCAATAAATTCTTGATGATCCTGGGCATGTGCTAGCATGGTAATAGCATCCCGAACTCTTCATAGGCCACTCCCCCATCATGAGTAGCTTGAGAAGTGGGAGGGGCTAATTGCTCCTCAGGAGTGTGGGCTCTTCTTCCTCTCAGAATAGGCAATATCTAAAATAGAAAAGAACATTTGTTAGGGGAAAGCCTTACCTTAACTTTTATAACACGATTTAGATCAAGAAGAAGTGAAACATTTCCTAAAACACCTCAGAGCCTCTTACTCATAGCTATGGTGCACTTTACAACCATGAATAAGACTCTAATCGACGTGATATGTTGGATTCTGAGGACCATTAACAACCTAGTGCTTTGATACCAAGTTTTTCATGACCCAAGACTAGGGCCTAGACGTGACACGACAAATGGAAACTCGAAGAGACCCAAACAAGCCTCTTAGCATATCAATGACACATCCTTGGTCGTGGAAGCAAAGTAAACAATATTAAGAGAGTATATATAAGGATAAAGGGGCTAAGGGAAGTCTTAGATAACCATAAACAATCAAGAGTCAATAGCATAGCATAATTACATCACTTGTCCAACAACACCTTTAAACATAGAATGGGCATGGGCCAAGAAACATTCGGGGTTTACCCTCATAGTATCAAGAGTTAAACAAAAAGAAATAACATAAGAAAGAATAGCATAGCATAGCTAGTATCCCCGAACATGAGGACTCACCAAAGCTTATCTTCAAGATATCATAAATAGCCACATAGAGGATGATCGTGAGGAGCTTTAGTTCTTACATGGTAATATTATGTAGGCATAGAGTATGCGGTAGTATGTTTGAATGTACTGATTATGTAGGATGTAATGGAATAAGAGATAGGCAACATAGTCAAAATGCATAATTATAAGAAAAGGATAGTATATTAACAACATTGCATGCATGATCAATGCTTGAAGTAAAATATCATTGTGTAGAACATATTATATGTGTAAGAACAGACCATTATCATATACCATGAAAACTAGTACGTGGAATACAAGGCATACCAACCCCTCGAAAGGCGATTGAGTTATCTACCCCTCAATTGGTAGTATGGGCTTACCACCCCTCGATAAGGTGATTGAGGTATCTACCTCCCAACATGGTAATACGGGCTTACCACCCCCCGATAAGGTGATTGAGGTACCTACTGCCAACATGGCAGTACAGTCTTACCACCTCCCAACAAGGCGATTGAGGTATCTACCCCCCAACATAGTAGTACGGGTTTACCACCCCATGACAAGGCGATTGAGTTATCTACCCCATAATATGGTAGTACTATCTTACCACCACCACCACCCCCTAGTCAAGGTGATTAAGGCTTAACACTCCCTTAATAAGGAGATTGGGCTTAACACCCGCCAATAAGGTATGATCAACTTGCAACACCATAGATACTTTTCATGAATTCAACATATATATACACTCCTTTTATCATCATAAAGCCACTTGACTGATAGGCCATGCAATAGATCAACAATAGCTCAAGAATTCATAATTGGACATTTTATCAAACACTTGGTGGGTTTTTAATGCTAGTTCAAAATAATGCAAGTTAAGAGTGAAATCATGTGAGAAAACTTAATGTAAATCAACCCATCGACACTTGGTAACACCCTCATGGAAGATACATTGAAACCCCTTATCAAATCTCATAATAGATCATAGATTCATATCTCAAAACATGCTTAAACAGTTAACATTCTTTGAAACCCCAACATTGTTTAAAATCAAATTCATAATAAGAGATACCCATAGATATTCAACTTGAAAACATGCAATTTACATAAAAAGGAAGGTTGGGTACTATGGGTGAAAGGACCCAATGGTTGAAACTCACATACCTCAAACATTGAAATTTCCTTGATGAAGATTTAATGAGAACTTGAAGCTTGAATGAAGTTCTTGAGATCTGGAGATGAGGTTGGGGCACTTGAATTGGAATGAAATATTTGGTTAAGTGTTAGACAGGGTTTTGAGAGTGACTTGAGTGATATGGTGTTGAAAAATGATAAAGTATATGTGTTTTTATGCATATTCGATGCTCCTGTTAGGAGATGCGAGAGGATAGTGGTAGGAGATTCTCAGAGGGGTAGAGGTAGACCGAAGAAGTCCTATAATAGACAATACTTAGGTAGTGGTAAGGTCTGGTACATCCTACCCTCCCCAGACCCCACTTGTGGGATTTTACTGGGTATGTTGTTGTTTTATGGTTTAGCCCCATGGTTCCAAAGCCTTAGGACGAAATAAGAAAAATTAGGAACAAAATGCACTGATCTGTGCCCCTATCGCATCTCAGCCAGCGCGCGGATCCTCACTATTTTTCTTAAATTTTTAGAAAATGATATTTTCTTACGATTGCTCTAAAATTGGGGTTATACCCATTCTCCACTCAAATTTGCCCCCTGATCACTACTATAAAGACTGATTTTCGATATCACACATGGATTTTGAGATATATGAAAATTACAATTATGGGCATTTTCGAGGCACATTTTCGGGCAGTTTTGGAGCCTCATCACATTCATTCATTCAATCAACTAGTAAACCAGCAAATATCTCATTTTCTTTCTTTTTTGATTACCTTCCTCAGAAGATAACAATAGGCAATCTATGTCTCAAATATCATATAATTAGGCTAGTATGAAAAAACTAGCTCAACAAAGTCTCAGCATCAATAGGTCAACTCTAATCATTGAACACTATCAAATGGTGCCAATGACAGACCCATGGCTACCTCAACTTAAAAGTAAAGCTAACTCAAGTGTAAACCTAATAAGCTAGATAAAAATAAAGCAAGATCCTGTAAAGTAGGGGAGGCTTACCAATTCAGCTGAACGCAAAAATCCTTAAGATGATGCAGTCAAAGGACACGTCAGTACATGGAATATACAAGTATGTAAAATGGCTGAATGAAAATGATACAGGTAGAATAGTATGAAAACAATATTCACTTAGAAGATACTTAATCAGAATGTCAAATGTCTATCTAAAGCAAGAATAAAGAGTAGACAAGTGAACTATCAACCAATCAAACCTCATCAATCAACTTAGGTCAACTCAATTCAACTCAACTAGACTCGACTCAAAGTACTATCAGTGCGGAACCTATATGGGAGTTTATCTTATTCGATAACAATCACTTATGAGCCACTGATTATACAACTATCCCCCTGATGTTGCAACAACCATTCCATACATGCCAGGTAAACAACGAGTTAGATCCACTAGGGATCTAGCCTTAACAAGAGGTCAATTACTTTCAAAGACTTCAACTCAAGAGGGAAACATAATGTAATGGTTCTAATCCTCACCTACATTTGATGATGTAGTTAATGAATGCGAGTTGGGTTACTATTACTCATTTTGGTGCTCGATACTCCTTTAAAGAATCGATGCTCATAAAACTCCTTATCTTAGTCATATCATCTCAATTAGCCTTGTAGAGGAACTCATCATCTTAATTAGTCTCATAGAGACTCTTATCAACTCATTAACTCAACTCGATTAGGCCTTTGAGCCTATCATTTCAATCATTTCATTAACTTAATTCTTATTTAAGAACTCAAGGACTCAGATCATCATTAAGAAGAAGTCAATTAGACAAAACTCTAGAATTCAATATGAATACTCAAGGGATCATCAAGCTCTATTAACTCAACATTGTACTCACATCATAATCACAATCAACATACTAAAGCCAATGCTCTAGACTCCATCCCTAGTGACATGACCCAAGCCTAGGGTATAGATATGACACGGCAAATAAGAACCTAAAGGGACCTAAACAAGCCTCTTAGCATATCAATCAGACATCCTTGGTCACAGAAGCAAAGTAAATAACAACAAGAGATAATATAAAAAGGAAAAAGGGACTAAGGGAAGTCTTTGATATCATAAAAGCATAAAGGGTCAAGCTTATAGCATACATACATCATAATATTCCAACAACACCTCTAAACATATAATAGAGCAGGTCCAAGAAACTTTTTCAGCTTACCCTCATAATGTCAAATGTTCAACATTAAAAAGTCTTAGTGATAGCAAGAGAAAGTAGATAGTGTCTCCGAACATGATGACTCACCAACCCTATCTTTGAATAATCTCACTACCCACGTGGAGGATGACCAAGAGGAGCTCCGGTCCCTACATGGTGATATCATATAGGCATATGGACACTATAAAGGCACCCGTATGCCAAAAGTTTGTCTTTGAGCATATGGGCAATTAACAACCTTGTGGCCTATCTTACCACACCGATAGCATGCACCCATGTTCCTCTAACAAGTTCTATTATTATTTTTCCCATATTTTGGGCACCTAGGGCGAGTCCTCCCACCCTTGCCACCTTCAAATTGAACCCTTCCCCTTCCTTCCCTTGAGGCCACTGGGCAATTCCTCATCTTTTACCCAACACCACCACACTTGAAACAATCTTCAATTCTCGCCAAACACCTTCCTTGATGTTTATTGCCACACCTTTGACAAGTGGCAAAAGGGGTCCTCTTCTTTGGGTACTTGGACACTGGTAGTCTAGTAGAGTATAAAGCACCCTTAACTCGGGCTCTTTTGGCCTCTTTCTCCCCTCTTCTTATCACTAGAGATCTTGGGGGCACCCACCGGTTGGTTGAGTTGAATGATCACCGCTTTGGCCAATAGGCATAGAGCATTACGAACCTCCGCATTTGACATGTCACCGTCCTGAATAGCTTGAGACATATTATGAAATGTAATAATTAAAAATGAGAAATAAGACTTAGAGGAACAAGCTCTGCAACATGACTTAGATCATGAAGAAGTGAAACATTTCCTAAAATGTCTCCTAACCTCACACTCATAATTAAGACACGCTTCACAACCATGAATAAGACTTTAATCGATGCGGTGTATTGGATTCCCCAGACCATTAACAACTTAGTACTATTTTACCAAGTTTTTCATGACCCAAGCCTAGGGCCTAGATGTGACATGGCGAATGGGACTCCGAAGGGACCCAAACAAGCTGCTTATCATATCAATCACACATCTTTGGTCGCAGAAGCATCGTAAACAACAACAAGAGATAATATCAAAGGGAAAATGGCACTAAGGGAAGTCTTTGATATCATAGAAGCATAATGGGTCAAGCTTATAGCATAAATACATCATAATATTCCAACAACACCTCTAAACTTTGAATGGACTAGGGGCCAAGACACTTTCGATGCTCACCTTCATAATGTCAAATGTTCAACATAAAGAAGTCTTAGTGATAGCAAGAGAAAGTAGATTGTGTCCTCGAACTTGAGGACTCACCAACCTTATCTTCGAATAATCTCACTAGCCACGTGGAGAATGGCCAAGAGGAGCTTCGGTCCCTATATGGTGATATCATGTAGGCATAGAGTATGCATTAGTACTTTTGAATGTACTAAGTATGTAGGATGCAATGCAACAAGACATAAGCCAATATAGTTTAAATGCATAATAATAGACAATGGATAAGCATAGTCTCAATATGAAATGCATGATCAATTCTTGAAGTAAAACATGTTTATAAATCATTCAACTTGCATAGCACGTAGACTTATGTTGGAAAAGACCTGAACTGACAAAGAATAAGAGCAAGTGAGCTACAACTTGAAATCCCAATGATTAGCCCTTATCAGTAAAGAGGTAGTCTATGTGCCAAGGTAGACCATACTTCACCTTACAGGAGCCCATCCCATTTTGGGGGAGTAACCTTCCTCAGAGGAGTCCATCCTATTTTTGAAAGGATTTTATGAGAAACTTTTCCTTATGGGAGCCTATCCAATTTTGAGAAGAATTTCAAGAGAGAGTACACTAAATGGATCAACTAGTATAGAAAGGGTATAACATAATCCTGTTTTGGCACATAGTTTGAGGAAAGGAGTATGGACCCTTAAAGATAGTCCATGTCGACATCCGATCCATCAGTGCTAAGTCTAATCCCATGGAATACTTGAAATAATCGTATCTTTAGTAACATGTAATGAACATAAAATCATAACATGAGCTCTTAAACATAGTTGACCTCTAATGGTGAGCGTAACTTGAAACATGAGAATAGATCATAATCATACATAAACCCTTGTTTTAACATGAATGGCTCACAAGAGGAAAATCTTGAAAAAAGGGCTTACTTCATACTTGCATAATCATAGATAATTTCATGAATTCATAACATACTTGATAACCCATATTTATCATGAAGTCACTTGACTTGTAACACATGTAAATAACTTAAAAATTCTTGAATTGACATTTTATCAAACACTTGATGGGTACATTGTGATGTCACTTGACTTGTGAAACATGTAAATAACTTGAGAATTCTTGACTTGACATTTCATCGAACACTTGGTGGGCACATATGAGTACATGTTTAAATCATGTGAACTTGTGAAACATGTAAATAACTTGAGAATTCTTGACTTGACATTTCATCGAACACTTGATGGGTACATATGACTACATATTTAACTCATGCAAAATGATAGAGTGTAGACCATAAAAAAGTAAAATCAATGCATCTTAAAGTTATGTAAATTAGCCCACCAATATCATGGTAAAACCCTATCATGGGTAACTTGTAAATTATATCAAAACATCACAAAAGTTCATAGATCTCATAGCTCGAATCATGTATAGTCTCAATAGACAAAGATTACTTCATAGTATAATCTCAAAGTAGATATTTATGTATAATTAACAATATTAGACAAAACAAACAGCATATTTCATGCTCATATTTCATAATAATAGATATTCATTCGTAATACAACATTGAAATCATCTAATTTTCATAAAATAGGACGGTTGGACTCCATTAGTGAAAGGACCCAATGGATGAAACCTATATACCTAAATTTGGGGATTCCTTAATGTAGACTTGAAGGAGATTTAAAGCTTGAATAGAGTTCTTGAGATCTGGAATCAAGCTTGAGATACTTGAATTTGGATGGGAGTTTTGATAAAATAGTTGAGGGGTTTTAGAGAGGGTTTTTGAGTGATATGGAGTTGAAAAATAGCTAAGTATGATATATTTCATATGTAAAGGGCATGGATCCATGACCCCAATGCCTTAGCACAAAACAAAAAATTAAGGAAGTGATATCATTACTCCTCGATGGGTCCGCATCGCGGAGCCATCGCAGACCCACACTATTTTATGAAAAGTTGACGAAAATCATTTTTCACTAAGGGTCTTCTAAAATATAAGTTTTACCCATTTCACACTCAATTTTGCCCCCTGATCAAGAATATGAAGTTAGATTTTTTTTTATATCATGCATCGATTTTGAGATATATAAAAATTACTATTATGGGCATTTTCGAGGTGCATTTTTAGGACATTTCACCTAGGTTCATTCATGCATACATTCAAAAAAAAACATTTTGGGTTATATAAGATCTTATGAAAAGTATTTACTTCAGGAAATCATGTTTATGATGATCATCAACATATGAAAATACATGTAATGTGTATATAATTCTCAAGAAAATACTTAAGAAACATGTATGTAGACTTATAGGACTCTTAACTCCTTTATCACAATCAACGGGGCACATAGAAGAAGAATTTCATGCTTTAGTTTAGCCTTACATACCTAGTGTGAAGCTTTTGACAATCAACATTGAAGAACTCTCCTCAAACTCCTCGAATTCATGTTCCTCTTCTCTTCTCTTTAGCCCTAGTCTTTGGTAAGAACTTTGGAAAGGACTTAGAATGGGGATTAATACCCTTTCTATGCTCAAAATGACCCATTTAGATAGTGTTTTAAGTTTAGGAGGGGCTGGAAAAGTTCTGGAATGCCCCTCATAAAATTGCAAAACAATGTTCGCCTCGGGGTAGGCTAGTGCGCGACATAGACTGGGTATCTTGGAGGGGATTTTCGCCAAAAATTTTCCGATCGAGTTTTCTATTCATGTAGAAAATATTTGGACCAAATCTAAGTGCAACCTACAGCAGGTTGCACACCTGTCTCGCACTTATTCTAGAAATTATTTTTGAATCAAAAAATTATCTTTTGATTTGGTTGCTCTAGAAATCAAACGAGACCATTTTCCCGCTCAATGTTTCATGTTGATCGCATTTTCGGCCTCACATTTGCCATTGGGGTTTGGCAAGACATATTATAAACATATCTCTCTTCTAGGGGTATTTTGATAATGTTACTAAGTATTACATCATCTCTCCCTTGGAATTATTCTTCCTTGAATGATGAGTAAAGGTGGACATCAAGGTATGAATATAATTGAGACTTCTCTCAAAACTCACTCAATCAATCAAACTCTCGTCTGCTCCTTAATCTTAACAATATCTACTCAGACTCAGGAATAGATACATCAATTCAGGAATAGACAAATCAATTTAAGTCAAGGGTAAGGACATTACCTTCAACATTCTCATTATTAGGCATGAATAAAAGAGAATATTTAGCTCTCATCTCCTCCTCAGCTTTCGATGTGGCTTCCTCAATGAATTATTTTCTCCATAGGAATTTGACTGAGGCAATATCTTTGGTTCTCAACTTGTAAACCTGATGATCAAGGATATGGACTAGAATCTCTTCATAGGACAAGCTATTCTTTACTCTAATACTCTCAATAGGGATCACCAAGGAGGGATCCCCTAAGCATGTCTTTAATATTGAGACATGGAATACAGGATGAATTGTGTCTAACTCAGAAGGAAACTCTAACTCATAATCATCCTTCCCAATCATTTTTACAATCTAATAGAGGCCAATATAGCGATGACTCAATTTCCCCTTCTTCCCAAATCTCATAACACACTTCATAGGTGACACTTTCAAGTACACCCTATCATTCACCTCAAACTCTAAGTCTCTTCTCCACACATCTGTGTACGATTTCAAATGACTCTGTGTAGTATTCAACCTCTCTTTGATGACCTTTACTTTCTCCATTGACAGGTGGACAAGATTAGGTCCAATCACTCGCCTTCTCCAACCTCGGACCACCCAATTGGTGATCTACATCTCAAAGATTCATAGAGAGCCATTTGAATGCTCACATGATAAGTATTGTTATATGGAAATTCAAGCAATGGTAAATGGTCATCCTATTTTTTGAAGTCAAGGACATAGGATCTCAACATATTTTCTAATGTTTGAATCATACGTTCTGCTTGGCCATCTGCCTAATGATGAAAGGTGGCCCAATCCCTTCTGGAAGGATCTCCAAAATTGGGAGGTGAATTGAGCTTCTCTGTCCAAGATGTTGGACAAGGGTACTCCATGCAACCTTACAATCTCATTGATGTATAACTTTGCATACTCCTCTGAAGTGTTAGTTATTTTAACTGCTAAGAAGTGTGTCGATTTGGTCATCCTATCAACAATTACCTACATAGAATCATACTGCTTTCGAGACCTTCACAGATCGATAATGAAGTCCATGTTGATTACCTCCCACTTTCATTCAGGAATTTCAAAGTTCTGAGCTAATCCACAGGCCTTTGATGCTCAACCTTAACTCATTGACAATATGGGCACTTAGAAACAAAGTCAGCAATATCTCAAACACCATCAACATCTGGGACACACAATGTACTCTGGTATCTTAACAATCCATCTCCCCTTTTGGAGAAGACCATCATTTTCTATTTGTTGAAAGCCTTCTTCAATTGAAGTTTGAAAATATCTTCGTCTTGCTTTTCTTTCACATCTCCAATTAATGATGAAGCATACTCGTTCTGAATATTAACTCCTCCCTCATTATTCTCTTCAAGTTGAAGTCCCAATCTAGTCAATTGATGCACTTCCTTAGCTAATTCCTTTATTCCTTCCTTAACATGGGCTGCTCTACCCATTGACAACCTACTAAAAGCATCAACAACAATGTTAGCTTTACCTGGGTGGTAGAGAATCATTTCATAATCCTTAAGAAACTCCAACCATCTCCTCTACCACAGGTTTAGCTCGTTCTCACTGAAGACATACCACAGACTCTTGTGGTCAGTGAACACATCCACATGCATTGTATATAAGTAGTGGCACCAGATTTTATGTTCAAACACCACCACTGCCAACTTGATATCATGGGTCGAATAGTTCTTCTCATGAACCTTAAGTTGTATGTAGGCATAAGATATCACTTTTCCTCTCTGCACCAGTACACAACCTAATCAAAATCTTAGTGCATCACAATAAATCACAAAATCTTTTGTCCCATCGGGGTAGGTTAAAACTAGTATTTTAGTCATTCTACTCTTCAACTCTTTGAAACTTTTTTCACATTCATCATACCACTGAAATTTGACCTTTTTCTAAGTCAATTTTGTCAATGGTGAGTATAGGGAAGAAAATCCATCAACAAATCTGTGGGAATAGCTTGTTAACCCCAACAAACATCTTGTGTTAGTTAGAGAGGTCGGTCTGGGCTAGTTCCTAACTACTTCAATGTTTTAGGCATCTACTCGAATAACATCACTAGGAAAATATGGCTTAGGAAAGCCACTGACTTAAGCAAAAATGCACATTTCAAAAACATTGCATACAACTCATGGTTCTTAGTTTTTTGGAGGACAATTCTGTGGTGATTGGCATGCTCCTCCTCATCTCTCGAATACTCCAATATGTCCTCAATGAACATGATCACAAATATATCATAATATTATTTAAACAATATATTCATCCAGTTCATAAAGGCTACATGTGCATTTGTCAACCCAAAGGACATGTCCAAGAACTCAAAATGGCCATATCTAGTCCTACTGGCTTTCTTTAAGATATCACATTCCCTCACTTTCAACTGATGGTAGCCAGATTTGAGATATATCTTTGAGAAACAAGAGGCACCTTGAAGTTTGTCGAATAGATAATCTATCCTAGGAGAGGATATTTATTCTTTATCGTGACCTTGTTCAGTTCACTATAATCAATATACATTCTGAGAGACCCATCTTTCTTTCACACGAATAGGACAAGAGTACCCCAAGGAAAAATACTTAGCCAAATAAAGGCCTTCTCTAACAAATCTCTCAATTGGTCTTTCAACTCTTTCAACTCAGCAGGGGCCATCAAATTAGGTGAACTTGAGATAGGCTGGGTATCGAGAAGAACATCAATCCTACAGTCAAGATATAACTCATTTATAGGAAACATCAATCCCAAGCAGTTCCTCAGGAAACACTTCAGGAAACTCATTCATAATCGAGACTGACTCTAGAATAGGAGATGTAACATCATCAGACATAAATTGTATGAGTTGATAGATATAACCTTTGGAAATTAGCTTTCTAGACATAAGGTAAGGGATAAACTTTCCCTTAGGTGCAATAAAATAACTCTTCCACTCTAGAATCGATTCATTCGGGAATTGAAACTTAATAGTTTGGGCTCTACAATCAATGGAGGCATAACAGGCGTGGAGCCAATCCATGCCAAGGATCACATCATAATCAGTCATCTCTAACTCAACCAAATCAATGAGAGAATCCTTATAATAAATGGACTCTACACAAGCTCTTTTTCGCTCAAGTAGACTTAGCCATTGGAGTAGAAACAACAAAGGTTTCAAGAAGACTCTCAGGATAGCTATCAAATCTATTAGCCATGTAAGGATTTCCAAATGACAACACGGCACAAAGATCCATCACAACATAACAATCAAGAGTAAAAGGTTCGAATCATACCTATCAGCAAATAATGGCAGTTATCCTGATCTTTGCAACTATATACCATGGTATACAAACACTTTGTAGCTCCACTTGCACCTGACGTAGTACCTTTCTAGGTTCCTCTAGCTGGTGGAGCTGGTGTATAAAATTGAGCTCGATCAGCCTACTTTGGGCACTACTCTAAAAATGTCCCACTTATCCCCACTAAAGGCATACATCACTCCCCTTGTGACATCTACCTTAGTGTTACCTGCCACACATACCATATGGTGGCTTACCCTATGAACCTTAAGCTGCACTAGCCTGTGATTGAGATCCCTAGGCCCCAAAATTCCAAGACCTGTTATTATTCTTGTTTATGGGTGTAAGTGCACTAGCAGATGATGGTGTTGGCCTTGACTAGAACCTGTTATCTTTCCCTCTCTTTCCAACCTCATGGCTTGATGTCTTGGCCCTCTTATTTCAGAACTCTTCCCTACATTATTGTCTCTCCTCATCAATTTATTGCACATAAGTCATCAACCTCCCGATGTCCATGTCACTCACAAGAGTAGCTCCCCTTCCATCTTTCTTTGGCCCTTTGTTCAGCCCATCAACATAAATCCCCACTCTTCCCCTCATGTCGGCAACCATCTTTCAATTTCAAAAACTTTTATACCTTAGCCTCCCTCCGTTCCCTTGGAACAAAATGCCCCAAGAAAGCTTCCTTGAACACAGCCCAAGTTAGCAATGGGGCTTTCTTTCCTCTACCCTTCTTCTGTTGATCAAACCATAGCCTAGCCAGACCCTTGAGCTAGTACACAGCTAGTTCAACGCAATCAACATCAACCACATGTATCACCTAAAACACCCTTTGAAGCTCCTCCACATAGTTCTTAGGATCCTCATTGGATGCAGACCTTATGAACTCACACGGATTCATCCTCAAGAATTCCTAGACTCTAGATGTGTCCTATACATCTTGTCTACCTACTCCTTGCCTCACAGAAGGTGCTATGATAGCCTGGGCTAGAGTTCAGCTATTTTAGCAAAGCTTAGCATTTGAAATCTCAGCTTGTGGGGGCTGCTCAACAGGGACAGTTGGATCCATAGGCTCCTCATGTCCTTGAAGCTCAAGTAGGTTAATATTCTTCCTTGAAGTATGCCCTCTACCTTTGATGGGTCTTTTGGGAGGTATTTTGTCTACTATGCAATATGCCGAGCATGAACTAGAAGAGAGTTCTCATAGAGTTTAAACTCTATCGTATGAATCAGATCATGAAAGAAGTGTAACCACTTGCAATATCCTATAGCATCATATATATGAAGTTTGGTGTAGAACATACCCATAAACAAGACTCTACTAGACAAAACTTCATAGACACCCTAGGACTCTTAAACATTATGCTCTGATACCAAGCTTCTCACGCTCCGGGAGGGTACCCTTGACGTGGCCGGCAATCAAAGACTATTGCTAGTCCCCAAGCAAACCACTTGGACTCATCTCATTCATTCGTTCAATCAACTAATAAACCAGTGGAAGGCTAAAGATAATAATGGGCAATCTAAGTCTTAAATGTCATATAATTAGGCTAGTATGAAAGAAACTAGCTCAACAAAGTCTCAATATCAATAGCTCAACTCTAATCTATGAAGTCTTTATCACTATCAAATAGTATCAATGACTAACCCATAGCAACCTCAACCGAAAAGTAAAGCTAAGTCAAGTCTAACTCTAGTAAGTTAGATGAAAGTAAAGAGGGATCCTCCAAAGTAGGGGACACTCACCATCTCATCTGAATGCACAGATCCTCAACGATGCGCCTGTTGATGATCACTAGTATATTCCTCTACATCATAAAATTATGTCATCCTAAGGGGACGTCAGTATGTGGAATATATGAGTATGTAAAATGGCTGAGTGAAATAAATGTAGGTAGAATAATATATAAACAATATCAACTTAGAAAATACTCAATCAAAATGTCAAATGTCTATCTAAAGAAAGAATAAAGAGTAGACAAGTGACCCATCAACCAATCAAACCTTATCCATCAACTCCTTTTAACTCAACTAAACTCAACTTGACTCGACTCAGAGTACTATTAGCGTGGAACCTATTGGGGAGTTTCTCTTACTTGACAAAAATCACTTATGAGCCAGTGATTGTTCCAAATTCTGCTGATGTTACCATAGCTATTTTGTACTTGCAAGGTAAAGAACGAACCATTGAGTTCTCAATTCTTATTTAAGAACTCAAGGACTTAGATCATTATTAAGAAGAAGTCAATTAGACAAAACTCTACAATTCAATATGAATACTCATGGGATCATCAAGCACTATTAATTCAACATCATACTCACATCACAATCAAAATCAACATACTCAAGTCAAGGATCTAGACTCTATCCCTAGGTTCATTCATGCATGCTTTGAAAAAAATAGCATATAGAGTTATACAATATCTCATGAAAAGTACTTAATTCAGGAAATCAAGTTGATGATAATCATCAATATATGAAAATAAATGTAATGTGTATATAATTTTCAAGAAACTATTTATGAAACATGTATGTAGACTCATAGGTCAACTCCTCTCTCACCATCAATGGGGCACATGGTAGAACAATTTCATGCTTTAGTTTATCCTTACATACCTTGTGTGAAGATTTCGACAATCAACCTCGAAGAAATCTCCTCAAAATCCTAAAATTCATTCTCCTCTTCCCTTCTCTTTAGCCCTAATCTTTGTAAAGAACTTAGGAAAGGACTTAGAATAGGGGCCAAACCCCTTTGTATACTCAAAATGACCCATTTAGATCATGTTTTAAGTTTAGAAGGGGTTGAAAAAGGTCTTTAATACCCCTCATGAAAAAACAAGTTCACCTCAAGGTAGGCTAGTACGTGACGTGGACTGGGTATCCTAGAGGGGATTTTTATCAAAATTTTTTTGATCGAGTTTTCTAATTCCGTAGAAAATATTTTGACCAAATCTAAATATAACTACGTGGTAGGTGTGCGTCGCACACCTGTCACGCACTCATTTAGGAAATAATTTTTGCATTAAAAAATTATCTTTTGATCCTGTTACTCTCATAATCAACTGAGACCATTTTTTCACTTAATTTGTCATGCTGATCGTATTTTTGGTCACAGATTTTCCATCGGGATTCGAGAAGATGTGTTATGCTCACATATCTCTTCTAGGGGTATTTTGGTAATTTTATCTGGTGTTACACAATTCAACATTCTGCTTGGACTTTTAAAAGATTTTTTAGGAGCTCTCTAACATTTCTCCCTATGTTTTTGATAGATCTCTAGTTTTTCTTCCTTTATCAATAAATATTGTTCAATTTTTTTATTTACAATATATGTTTTAAGAGAAATTGTAACATTTGAAAAGAAGTAAATGTGCAAAACTATTTGATAGTATATGTTCTTCACGATGGGGAAGGATACTCATTAGAAAATCATGAAAAGGGGATTCACTATTGATAAAAAGGAATAACAAGACACAAAAAATTGCATGCACAAATAAAGATATAAAAACAATCACACTTATTTAAGAGTTGTGGATATTATTTTGATCTTGGGAAAGAACATTGATATTCTCCTCGATCTGCACCAATCACAAAAAGTGATAATATTTTACATTGAGAAATGTTAACAACAAAAAAATCTGTTGATGTAACTTTATCACGAATAATATATAAGACGCAACATGAAAGAATTGTATGATGTTGTTCCCTGGATGAGTGATGCAGTAGCATAGCAGGAAAAAAAATCACCAATAGTTCTCCATATTTTAAAATAAGAACTATTTCAGGATTTATCCTTAAGAAAAAGATCATCACGTATATCAGATTCTCATGACTAAATGATTATTGGGTTTATGAAACTTAAAACTAAGAAATTCATATACAAGAATTGCATTATATTATATCACATACAAAAATGCTTAGTAAGTAGAATATATTAGCACGCCGAATTTTCAAACTATGATGATTCGAGACGTCTTTAAATGTGTATAGACCAAAACCTGATGTTTTTATAATGTTTCATAGGTATTGAAACCAATTCCTTGCTACTGTAGAAGCTTTGAATGTTAATTAAGGTCTTGATGAACTTATAACTTAAGGTTAAGTTGGAAGATTCTTTACTGATTTACTTTTTGTATAAACTTTTATCAGGATCAACTTCAAATAATTATATCTCGTAATATATAAAACATTAAATGGCTCATGACAATCAAATTGAAGTATTTGAATCTTCTTTTCAAATCCATCAAATTTGCACCATTATGTGTTTACAGTAAAATGTTGCTGCCAACTCACTAGAAGGTGCATGTTTGCCAAAATGTGATGACTAGAGTGACAACACTCATATTATGTTATGATCAGGGTGATTGCTAGTGCAAGTTCTAATGGTTCATCAGATCACTCCATCTGACCAAATAAGTTTTGCCCAATGTTAGACATTTTTGACAATTTTGATGACAAATCATCAGGAGTCTGAGGGTCCATTTCCAAAGCATCAGATGAAATTTTTTTCACTTTATAATATAACATTTTAAGGGATAGTTTGGTCCTTTCCTTGATTGAAATTTCCCTTCAACTATTCAAAACATTCCCTAAACTTCTAATAACCATAATGCGCGGTAAAAAAACCTCTCCAGTTTTTCTCTTATCATCTCAAAAAGTTTGGAAACCCATAAGGCTTCAAGAAGCATGACTTAGGGCTAATTCTCAAGGTTCCTTTTCTAAGTCCTTCATCAGAAGGTATGTTTGAACACTCCCTATTCTTACTACTCACACAGGGTTCATATTTTATTATTCATAGTTACTATGTTACAGATTGAGTTTAGAGTTGAGAGATGATGTCATGAAAAATATTTATAAACCTTTCTCTCTTCTTAATTATGTTCAAATTACTTTATTATGATTTTGAAACATAGATTGCTGATTTTGAATGAGTGAATTACCTAATATGATTTTAAAATGACTTGGGTGGTGGTAGTGAATGGACTACTATCACATAAATAAGTCTTTGATTTTTAAAAGACAGGTTAAGTATTTTAAATGGGTTAAGAGTTTCACCAAGAAGGTGTAAGGTCCTTGTGACTCATCACACCAAAATCACATTTGTCGATGTGCGAGGTCTTTTCATGATATAAGGATAAGCACTCTATGTTGCTAATCAAAGTAGCCTCTATAATCGTTTCTTAGGGACCATTTGGTTCACTAGATTCTTATATTTCTAAATTCATATGGCATGTATGAATTGATGCTCTCATTCAGGTAGAGCTTAGACTCATATAGCCCATGGGTAACTTTATATTGGTGAGTAGTACCCTACTCATGATTAAAGATTCTCAAAAGATCAATGTCTACATGCTTTAGGACTATACTTTTGATTTTTCTTTTATTTTATGGTTATACTATATGTATTTATATTGATTATCCCTTCCCCTATGTTGCACATTACCACTAACCATAATGATTATCCTCGAACTCGATATCATTTCATAATGTAGGATTAGAGGCATAAGTTTGTGGTTTCAAGTAGTAGTTTATCCTTCAGGGATAGTAGTCAATGTTGTGATAAGCTTTCCATCTTCTCAAAAGTAAAATTTTCTTTTATTAATCTTGCTTTTGGGTTTCATGGTATGTCAGGGGCCATTCTTAGTGCAGACATTGTTGTTTTATTAGTAGAGGTTTCATAGACCTATGGTATTAGATTCCTCATGAATTGGTTTTCCTCTTTTGAATTTTCTAAATATTAATTAAAATGGGTGTTGTTTTTCACATTGGTTTTAAATTGTTATGTAGAGTCCATTTTTATGAATATATATCACACCATACTTATAATGAGGAGGCTATGATACATTTAAAAAAGTTTCTTTTTCTTTATGTTCTAAGGTCATGCTATAGAGTCAATGTGTACTGAATTCACTCTAACTCCTACACTTCCCATTCTTTAAGATGATGCCTCCATTAGGAATTAATGGTGAAATTTCAAATATGAGAACCCCATTTTATACAAGAGAATGCTAAATTGGTTTGCCCTACTCAATAATATAGATCAATTATGAGGTATGTTCGCCTGACTTCTATCAGGGCACTACCATCCCTTGCGAATCCTCCCAAGGTGCTTAAATCAGACCCTGTTCAACCTCAACCTTCTTAATGTGATATGACTAGTGCTAAGTTCAGGAAGAATATATAGATGCTAGCTCAAATTGTGAAATCCCAGGTAGATAGACCAGGTGCTAGTGGTTATGATTATCAAGTTTCTTTGGATGCTACTCTATTGGGTCATTTTATGAGGTTGAATCCTCCATGGTTGAGGATGATCTTCAAGAGTTTCTGAAGGAAATTGAGAAAATCTTCAAAGTGATTCGTGATAATGAGACTGAAGAAGTTGAGTTGGCTGCATATCAACACAAGGGTGTATCTTATCATGATATTATCACTGGGAGGAGATTCACGATGAGGATGTTGAGCCTGCTATTTGGGAAGACTGGTCTGAGGCTATTTTTTTATCACTTTTTTTACTAAAGAATGGAGAGAGGCAAAAGCAAAAGAGTTTATGAATTTGAAATAGTCAAAGATAAGTGAAGGAATATAGTCAGAAGTTCACTCGATTATCTTGTTATTCCCTAAAGTTGGTGTTCAATATACGGTCTATGTTGCAAAAGTTTTTGTCTGTAATTTTAGATGAGGTAGCCCTCGAATGAAGTGTAGCATGACTTAACAATAACTTAGATATAGCTGTGTTGATAATTTACGCACAACAAGTTAAAGAAAAGAAGAACAATAAGAATAAGAAGAAAGTCATTAAAGAGGAGTAACTACATAAAAAGACTAGGCAACATTAACAAGAGACATAACATCAGGATAGTGGTAGGCGAAGGGACAAGTTCTCTCAAATGAAATCTTAGGGATTAACTTCTTCGTCTACTAGTGAACTTGTACCAAAGCGTGAAAATGGACAAAGATCTTAGTCCAATCAAAATCATATGGTGCAAAGAAATCTATATAATAGTAGGTCTCAGTCTGCTCTATATTGTCCCCCTTGCCATACGTATGGAAAGATGCACCAAGGGTGGTGTAATATAGGAGACAACACATGCTATGTATGTGGTGAGTCGGGTCATTATCTAATGGATTGTTCCTCCTCTAAGGGAAATTTTGAGGTTAGAAAGGCGTTGGTGTTACACCTGGTAAAAATTATCAAAATGCCCCTAGATGAGAGACGCTTGGATAAAGTATCTTCCCAAACTTTTTGAAAAATCTGAAGCCAGAAAGACGATTAACATGAAAAAAATATGTGGGAAAATTGTCTATGTTGATTTTTAGAGCAACCATATCAAAAGATAATTTTTTGGGCAAAAATGCAGTTCCAGAAAAGTGTGAAACATATACATACCATGGGCTTGTATCGGTTTGCACTTAATTGGGGTTCTAATATTTTCTACAAGGTTGGAAAATCGACCAAAAAAGTTTTGGAAAAAAATGAATGGGTATGTGATAGGTCCACGTTGCAGACCTGGTCTACTGACTTGTTCCACTAAAGTTGAAAATCTAAAATCTTTTGAGGGCCATTCTAGATTTTCCCCACCCTTCCTAAACTTACCCTTGACCAATATATATTATTTTTGGCCTAAAAAGGGTTTGAAACCTATTTCCAAGTCCCTACTATGTACTACCTGAGAAATTAGGGCTAAAAAGAGGAGGAGAGAGAGCAAGGGATTTAAGTAATTTCAGCAACAACCTTTGGGAATTGACTGTCAAGCTTTGTGCCAGGTATGTACGGCTAATCGAAAGTATGAAATTATTCTTCCATATGCCCTATCGATTGAAATAGAAAGATTATGAAAATATTGAGTCTTTATACATGTTTTCTTAAATGTCATCTTGTAACTAGAAATATTTCTTATGCATTTTACATGATGATAATCATCATAAACTTGACTTGTTGAACAAATACTTTTACATGAGTTATTGTATATACCCTATATGTTATTTTATAAAGATTACATAAATAAACCTAGGGATTGAATCTAAAGCCTTGATTTTGGAATGTTCATTGTGATTGTGGTGTGAGAATGATAATAGGTTGATACAACTTGATGGTCCTATGAATCTACATAATTGAACTCTTTAGGTTGGTCAATGTTGAAAGTCCTCCTACATGATTCTATAGTTCACGTTTGATAGAACTGATGATCTAAAAGAGTCCATTATGAGGCTTACAAATTTGGTTGATTAGACTTGATTATTTTGTGAACATTGAGTCTTGGGAGGAGTATCGAGCACCAAATTGAGTGAGAGTAAGTCTGACTCAAACTCATTAACTACAATACTAAGCATAGATGAGGATTGAACCATTCGGTAGAACTTTTCCTCTTGATAGGTCCCTGAAACAATAGAGGACTCCTTTTCTATTCCAGTGTGGATCAATTTGTTCTTTATCAGAGAAGTATTGAACGGTCATGGCAACATCAACCAGATTGTTGTATGATCACTAACTCATACATTACTGTTGTTAGATAAGAGAAACTCCCATAAAAGTTTAATACTGATAGTACTCTAATTTGACTAGATTGGTTAGAATGATTGAATGGTCTATGATTGGTCATTTTCTAGACTTTATCTTGCTTTAGATAGATATTTGACATGTTAATTGAGTATTTCTTTGTTTAATATTGTTCTAGCTATATCTGTTTCATTCTGCCATTTTACATTCTAGTACATTCCACGTACTGATGTTCATTTGGACTGTATTATTTTATGATGCAGAGAAAAGTATTAGAGATCATCAACAAGAACTTTATTAAGGATTTATACTCATTCAGCTGATCAGTGAGACCTTCTTGATTTCAAAGGATTTACATATTACTATCATATTGCTACCAGAGTTTATACTTTCTCTTATTTGATTTGAGGTAGGCATGATCATGCCATTGACACCATCTAGATAGTAGAGTTACAGGCTTCATGGAATAGATAGTGATGAGTTGATGTTGAGATCTTTATCTCATGACTGATTTCCTTTATAAGTAATTTATGTTAGAGAATTAGAGTCTTATTTGTTGGCGTATGGCCTCCATATTTAGAGACACCTTTTATCATCCTTAGTCTTTCACTAATATGAATATGCTATGATTGAATGGATATGATAAGGCCAAGTTTTTCACTTGGGGACTAGCAATTGTCTCTGAATGTCGGCTACCTCTAGGTACTCTCCGAGGCATGACAAACATGGTATCAGAGCATAGAGTTCAAGTGTCTTTGGGAGTCTATGAAGTCATGTCTTGTAGAGTCTTATTTATGGGTGTGTAGTACACCACACTTTATAAGTAATAGGCTATAGGGCATTAGAAATGGTTAAACATCTTTATATTTTATTCGTGCAATAGAGTCAAACTTGATGAAAGCTTTCTTCTAATTCATGTGTTATGCATTTGCAAATCACGACCATGTGTCCAAGAAGACCTGTTAGATGAAGAAAGAATCTAGTTAGACAAAGTGCCAACCATCTGAGTCCTAGAATCAGGATGAACCCATAGGGCTAGCCATCCCTAAACAGCTATTACGAGCTGGCATCAGCAATGTTGAGCTTTGCCAGGCCATCCAGACATTGTCCCTGGTTGTGATCAAACTCATTTCAAGTCGGGGAGTAGGCAGGGTGCTCCAAATATATCAAGGTTTATGAGTTCTTTCGGATGAACCTGCCTGAGTTCAAGAGGCTGAAGAGAAATAGGAATGGGAGTTGCTTTCTAATAGGGCCTCATTACCTTAGAGCTTAGGCATCTCAGTCACAAGCTAGTGTGGATTGAGGGTCCCAAGGTAAGACACAATATGGCAAATTTCTCTTGGGAGAGTGCCATGGATGGAGCGCTGGATGTTACAAGTGTGGCTAAATGGGTCACCATCAGAAGGAATATCCTAAGTGGTCCAACAAAGCTCAAGCTTTTTCACTGGTAGCAAGATCAGGAAGGCACTCCAGATATCTCTCCAGATGTTATGATGGGTATGATTCAATTTTTACTCTAGATAGTTATATTCAGATAGACATTACTGTCACCCTATCGGATGTGTCTCCTTATGTGGCTAGTAGATTTGGTGAAACTTCCAAGTGTCTTTTCAAACCTTTTAGTGTATATACTCTTATTAGTGATACTATTCTAGTTAAGAGGGCCTATAGAGACCATTTTTTGCCAATCTATCACATAGATACCATGGATGACTTAGTAGAGCTAGTCAAGATGCATCCTAGGCTTTCTCGTTCGTCACTTACTTTTGGTATTACACATGAGAGGAATGTATGTCTCTAAATGTTTGTTGTTACCACCTAAGAGTGTGACTTGAGGTCTTGTAAACCATAAGTAGTGTTGTCATCCTAGGGCTACAATGATGATGATGGAAAGGAATGGATGAGATGGTGAAAGTAATGGTTGAATGAGGCTTGTGACTAAAGTTATGTGTCATTAGGTAGGTAACGTAGTGATGATTCAATTCCCATATATTTTGACAGTAAAGTTATAAGTACCCTTTGATTTTAATGATCAGGTATAGAGAAAGAGTTATTATTAGAATGTGTTAGAGTGTGTTCAATCTAGAAAGAGATTTCTGTTGATGTGTTATAGTATTCGTATTAGTGAGGGTAAAGAATAGATGTTGAATAAGGGAGTAGAGTACTTTTGAGGTGATAATCTAGACTGGGCTTATGATCTTGAAGGAAGAGCCCTGTGTAATTCATAGAGTTATGAGGTTAGCCACATAGGGAGGTATAATGAATCGGTGATAACACTTGTGTTTTAAAAAAGGGGATGTGTTGATAGAGTATTCTATATGATATTTTAGTGAGCCTATGTTCCAAAATTTTTACCTAGTAGTCATAAGTTGGTATAATATTAGAGAAGTGTGTGATGCACATATTAATATTAGACCCTAAGCTTGAATTTTGAGTTTTAGTGCGAAAGAGGAGATAACATTGTGACAGTGATAGTCTTAGTTGGAGATTTGCTCTAAGAGGTTCGCCATAGTGTGTTTTTAAGATTAAGATATTGATTTGCAAGGAATGTGATATGGTGAGTACAGCATCGGTACCCCTCAGATGGAAATAGTAAATAGAGGATAAATCATTAGATAAAAAGAGGTTAAAATGTGTATCTATGATAGTGTAAATTGTGTGAAGCTCTAAGTTTTGACTTACTATAAAACCTAAATAGTCTAATTGAGTTATGATGTGAATTAGGTTAATATAAGTAGTCTTTGTAACCATTAGTAATTAGGTAGATAGGGACTTATGTATAGATAATGATGACTTTTCCATGGTAATCCAAGTTTTCTATAGTCAAACATATAGAAGCAAAGAAGTGGAATGTTAGAAGACTAAAAGAAGAGGTTGTGTCATAAGGAGTGTAGAAAGCGGCTATGTATTCCAATATGAGCAGCAAGTATAGAAAGATGCCTATAGATATAGAAGGAAGCTAGGAGTGTTATCTTCAAAGAAAGTCTTAGTAGCTATTTTATATATGCAACTATATTATAACATAAGAGTTTAAGATGTTCTTGTGGATAGTGAAGTGATTCCCTGACCATGTAGGAATATGTAGTTCTAGCTTGGTAAAGGAAATTGATTCTCAAACTTAGGGAGATGACCTTTGAGCTAACGGGGAGATGATGAAGTGATGAACCAAAGAAGATCTTGAGTTTTTGGATGTGATGGGCTAATCAAGATGAGACATCGATTCTTTCTATCTCATATATTCCATATACTTTAGTTCAGGTGATACTCTATCCCCGCCTGGTGTATGACTTCCATGCCCATGGACCAGTCCCATGTACCACATGTTGATTCCTATTCATGTTGAATTTCAAGGAGGAGAAGCAATAACTTTATTCAGTAACTTTGATCTTACCGTATGGATCTAGGCATTTCCAGCTCTATGTTGAAAGAAATGTGACTTGAGTTTTACACTATGTATAACTCTGTGAAATCAAAATGTCTTGAATGATGAGAGAGATCGTACTTCATTAGTAATCTTCCTAGATAAGATTTCTTTATTGAATCATGCTAATGATCTTTCGTTCCAAGCTCTTTTAGTGATCCTACTATCCAACCTTGATAGTAATGTTGATAATAGTAAATGAGTGATGATTGGTGCAAGAGAATGAGTGTTCTTGATTATGATAATGATGTGATATCATTTTTTTAAGGTTATAAACATAGCAGAAGAGTTAGAGAAATCTTGATAAGTGTAATGTATAGGTGAAAATATATTAGTGTCTCTCATGATAAGAGTTAATGCGATTAAAAGTGTAGATGTGCTATGCTAGGCTTGAAGATTCTCAAGTGATGTTGACCTTAAAGAGGCCACAAAGTTGTTAGAGTGATAGGCTTGATGTGTGATTTCTATTATATGAGTATATTAAAGTGATAAGAACAAGTAGAATTCTTTAAGTAAAGGACACTATAGGGATATAAAACATAGATTTTGAGGGGTTAGATTGGTGTAAGTATGATCATCTTAGCACTACCACTTTGGGACATAGAGTTAGTCGTGAATGAGATAAGAGGATGTGGTTAGGTAGAGAGTTGAATAGGAGCTATGAGCATAAATAATGGAGTGTAGTGCTATGAAAATACGTGTAACTGAGATGAGGCACTTAGCTTGAGAGTATGTGTAGAATCTTATATATCACGATGGTTCCATTCTCAAATAGAGTTGATGAATTCCTTCTTGAGTTTGAAAAACTGATTGTCGAGATGATAAAATGTTTGAGTTGATTAGGTTTTGATGTTCAATTTATGCCTGATAATGAGAATGTCTAAGTAATCTCTCTACTTCTGATGAAAACTGACTTTTCTATTCTGAGTTTGATTTGTGACTGTCCAAATTTGTTGATAGGTATGATGGTGATCGGTTGATTGTGATTGGTTGAGAGATTTAGTCTTATTTGTTATCTCTGCCTCTAATTCACCCTTAGTTACCCATCATTTGTATCACAACTGAAACCTAGGTCCTAGGTGTGACACGATGCAAGGGGATCTTGAAGGGACCCTAAGCAAGCCTCTTAGGACATCATTACAAATCCTTGGTTGCGGAAACATCAAAACAAGCATCAAGATATGATAAAGTGGGACAATTCGGGGCTAAGGGAAAGTAATTTCATACCATAGACATCAAGAAAAATAGACTCAAGGCTCTTAGCCTAGATACATAACATGTCCAACAAACACCTCTAATACATGGATAAGAGCTAGGTCAAGACAAAGCAACCGGGCTCATCATCATAGTCAAAATAGACAATAAAGAAGAATGTCTCAATACATAATAGAAGAAACATAGACCAAGGTCCCTAAAGTAGAGGACTCACCAACTAGCTTGAATAGCACCGAACTAGCCACGGGGAGGGGGATGATCAACTTGGACTCCAGTTCTTACATGGTGACATCATGTCAGCATAGAATATGGGTTAGTATGTTTGAATCTACTAAGTATGTAGGATGCAATGCAACAAGAATTAAGCATCACAACCAAAATGCATAACAATAGATAATAGGTATCATATAACAATATTGCATGTATGATCAATGCATAAGTATAACATGCTTAAGCAACTCATGCTCATATAGGATATCATATGTGTAGAAAAGACCAAGGTAAATTTCCAAATGTACAACCCTTTGGTAGGATAGTCATGATGTCACCCCATCACTTAGGTGGATGAGTACAAAAACCCATCTAGGTTGGTGATAATGCCGCCCCATCACCATGGTGGAGAAGTACAAACCCTTCCCTAGGTTGATGAGTACAAACCCCCATTTATGTTAGTGATGATGCCACCTCATCACCTGGTGGAGAAGTACAAACCCTTCCCTAGGTTGATGAGTACAAACCCCCATTTATGTTAGTGATGATGCCACCTCATCACCTGGTGGAGAAGTACAAACCCTTCCCTAGGTTGATGAGTACAAACCCCCATTTATGTTAGTGATGATGCCACCTCATCACCTGGTGGAGAAGTACAAACCCTTCCCTAGGTTGATGAGTACAAACCCCCATCTGGGTTATCCAGGTTCTTAGTCCCCCTGAATTGGGTATGGTCTAATGCAATACTTTATATAGAATTTATCATATACATAAACTCATTTCATCATCATATAGTCAATCATATCATATCTCATGCTTTGGACCTTCAATTCCTCAAGAAACCATAATGCAATACTTTATATAGAATTTATCATATACATAAACTCATTTCATCATCATATAAACATTCTTATCATATCTCTTACTTTCGACGTTCAACTTTTCAATCCAGATATTTTATCAAACACTTTGAGGGTGTGTAATGCTAGTATAAGACCATGATATATAGAGATGAAATAATGCAAAAAAATCTATTGTAAAACCATCGATCAACACCTTGCAACACCCTTAAGCAATATACATCAAAACCCCTTTTCAAATCTTACAATATATCAAAGATTTATAGCTCAAAACATGGCAAAATAGTCACAAGTTTACATAGCTTTAACATAGTGTTCAGTGAATTTCATAATAATCATGACACATTTGTAAATCAACTTTAAATCATGTAATTTAAGTAAAAGGAGGCTTGGGTATCATGGGTGAAAGGAACCCATGAAAGAAACCCACATAACTTAGCTTAGAGATGATCTTGGTGAAGATTGGAGATGGAGGATTGAAGCTTGAAAAAGAACCTTAAAGGAAAACCTTAGCTTGGGATGAGAGTTTGGGACTTGAGTTTGGGGAGTAAAAATATGATTAAGTGTTTGAGTGAGTTTTGGGAAATGTTAGGATGATATGAGGGTGAAATAAGGCTAAGTAGGGGTAAAAACACGTTTGGGAACACTTAGGACCAAGACCCAAAAGCCTTGGACCGAGATAGAAATCTCTGGCAAAAAAATACATAGGTTCGCGCGTGGTGTTTGACGCAGACCAATCGCGGAGATCAAATTAACACATGTCCGCGACAGCTTCGCATTGCAGTGCTGTCGTAGATTATTTCTAGAAATTGAATTTTTAGAAATTTGAAATTGTGATTCGATTACTCTATAATTGGGGTTAGACCTTTTTCATGCTAATTTCGACCCCCAAAACAAGAACATGAAGTTGGATTTTTGATATCATGCACAGATCTTGAGATATTGAAATTTAAAATTCTGGGCTTTCTGAGGTACATTTTCGAGAACTTTTTGAGGTCATTTCAATTCTTTCCCTTGGGAACATTTTTCCTCGAATATAAAAGAGACAGACAAGACAAGAGTGATCATAAACAAATCAGCCCCAATAAGAATGCAACATTACATTTAAAACACAGTTTCCAAAATATTAACATAAGTGTAAAATCATCATAAATATGTCAACTTAAATATGAATGCATATGAATAACGTAGGGACTGAATCATAAGACTTGTTATCACATAGAGGACTTAGAATTAGTACCTTAGGCATGAGTGGAGTTGAAAAGATAAGGATATCACTTTTGCATGTCTGCTTCGGCCTCCCAAGTAGCACTTTCTTTTTGTTGGTTCTTCTATAGGACCTTAACGAACATCGCCTCTTTATTCCTCAATCACTTCACTTGTCTATCCAAGATCTGAACCGGAACCTCCTCATAAGTCCAGTTATCCTCAAAAATACACACAATATCAAGAGGCACAATAGCATTAGGATCACTAACACATTTTCTCAACATAGAGACATGGAATACCGAGTGAACCAAATTCATTTCACTAGGCAACTTCAACTCATAGGCTACCTTGCCAACCCTCTTCAACACCTTATAAGGACCAACATATCTTGGACTCAACTTTCCCTTTTTACCAAAATGGACCACACCTTTCATTGGAGAAGCTTTTAAATATACCCAATCACCCACTTTGAATTCAAGGTCTCTACTTCTCACATCCGCATAAGCTTACTGATGACTTTGGGTCATCTTCAACCTTTGCCTAATCATCCGAATCTTATCAAGTGCCTCCATAACCAGATCCTATCCCAATAAAGCCACCTCTTCAACCTCAAACCAACCAACAGGTGATCTACAATGTCTCCTACAAAGAGCCTCAAAAGAAGCCATACCGATGCTAGAGTGATAGCTATTGTTGTAGGCAAACTCAATCAAAGAAAAATGGTCATCCCAACTACCCCACAACTCCAATACACATGCCCTTAGAATATCGTCAAGGGTTTGAATTGTACTTTTGGCTTGGCCATCCATTTGAGGGTGGAAGGCCATACTAAGGTGAACTTTAGTACCAAGACCCTTTTGAAAAGACCTCCAAAATTGTGAAGTGAATTGTGCACCACGATCCAATACAATGGACAAAGGAACCCTATGTAACTCATGGATATAAAACCTTGCATACTTTTCAGCCACATATATGGTCTTAATCAGTAGAAAGTGAGTAGATTTCGTCATTCTATCAACCACCACCCAAATGGAATCAAAACCTTTCCTTGTCTTGGGTAACCCAACCATAAAATCCATAATAATCACCTCCCACTTAAAAGTAGGAATCTCTATGTCTTGGGTTAGGCCAACCGACCTTCGATGTTTGGCTTTGACTTATTGACAATTATCGAGATGATCTTGGTGAAGATTGGAGATGGAGGATTGAAGCTTGAAGAAGAACCTTGAAGGAAAACCTAGCTTGGGATGAGGGTTTGGGACTTGTGTTTGGGGAGTGAAAATATGACTAAGTGTTTGAGTGAGCATGTCTCTATACATTTTGGTGGAATCGTGGTGAATAAAATCTGAAGAATTGTGGGCCTCATCAAGGATCTTCTCCTTGAAACCATCAACACAAGGCACACACAACCTACCTTGGTACCTAAATGCACCATCTCCCCCTCGAGAAAAAAAACTCTACTTTGCCCTCTTTCACCAAGGCCTTCAATTCAAGCAAGGAGGAGTCAAGATCTTGCTTTGCTATCACCTCATCAACCAAAGAAGACTCAGACCCATCGATAACCACAACACTATCATCACCAATCTCTTCCAACTTAACCCCTAATCTAGCTAATTAATGCACTCCCTATCCATCTCCTTTTCACCAATATCAATATGGGCTAAGCTATCCATAGACACCCTACTTAATGCATCCGCCACCATATTTGCCTTATTGGATGATAATGCACACTCATATCATAGTCTTTGAGAAGTTCAAACCATATCCTTTGCCTCAAGTGGAGATCTTTTTGAGTGAAGACATATCGAAGGATCTTGTGGTCAATGAACACATCAACATGCACCTCATATAACTAGTGACACCAAATCTTTATTGCAAACACAATGGCGGCTAACTCTAGATCATAGGTAGGGTAGTTCCTTTCATGTACCTTCAGTTGTCTAGAAGCATAAGCTATGACCTTACCATTTTGCATGAATATACAACCCAAACCAACTTGGGAAGCATCACAATACACCATAAATCCCACAAGCCCATTCGGTAGTGACAATATAGGAGCGGACACAAGCTTGTCTTTCAAAGTTTTGAAGCTCTTTTCACATTCATCCGTCCACACAAACTTAACTTTTTTTGAGTCAATTTTATCATACGGGAAGCAATGAGGAGAACCCATTCACAAACCTTCTATAATAACCCGCTAGGCCCAAGAAGCTCATAATATCTGGTAGGGTCAATGGTCTAGGCCAATTTCTAATCACATCGGTTTTCTTAGGATCCACTTTTATACCATTCCCTAACACCTCATGACCCAAGAATGCAAGCTCCTTCAACCAAAATTCACACTTATCATATTTCCCATACAATTTCTCCTCCCTCAATCTTTCCAACACAACCCTAAAATGACACATATGCTCCTCCTTACTATGTGAGTGGATCAAAATATCATCAATGAAGACCATAACAAAGGAATCAAGGTAGGGTTTGAAGACCCTATTCATTAGGTCCATGAAGATGGCCGGTGCATTGGTCAACCCAAACGACATCACAACAAACTCATAATGCCCATATCTAGTCCATAATCCCCTCATAGGAATATCACACTCCCTCACACTCAGTTGATGATACTCGAGCCGAAGATTAATCTTAGAGAAGAAGCTAGCCCCTTACAATTGGTCAAATAAGTCATCAATTCTTGGAAGAGGATATCAATTCTTTATAGTGACCCTATTGAGTTGCAGGTAATCAATACACATTCTAAGTGACCCATCCTTCTTTTTTACAAACAACACCGGGGCACCCTAAGGTGATTGACTAGATCTAATAAATTCCTTTGCCAACAAAATTTTCAATGGCTCTTTTAACTCTTTCAACTCCATTGGGGCCATACGGTAAGGGGGAATGAAGATAAGTTGAGTATCAGGAAGGAGATCTATACCAAAGTCTATCTCTATTTCTACAGGGACATCAAGGTCATTTGGGAAGACATCAATAAACTTATTTTACAACCGAAACCAACTCCATGGAAGGAACTTTGGACTCCACATCTTTAAGCCTCACAAAATGGTAAAGACACCCCTAAGAGATCAACTTATGGGCTTTAATTCATGAAATAACTCTACCCTTGACCACCACATCTTGACTTTCCCATTCAAGGACAAGTTCATTAGGAAATTGAAACTTGACCCTATGGGTTATACAATCAATAAAACAATAGTAGACATGCAACAATCCATCCCAAGAATGATATCAAAGTCTACCATGTCTAACTCAACAAGATGACAAGGCAACAAATTATGCAAAATGCAAATAGGACAACTTCTATAAACTTTGCTAGCAACAATAGAGATACTAATAGGAGTAGACACTTCATATAACTCAAGCAACAACTCGTGGACAACATAGAACTTTTTAGCAGTAAAAGGTGTAATAAAGAAAAGGGTGGCACTCGGATCAATCAAAGTATACATATCAAAGTCAAAGCTTTTTAACATGCTGGTAACAACATTGGGGACCTCAGCAACCCGTTGCCTTCCATGTAGAGCATAAAATTGATTGTGCCTTGGGGTACTACCTTGAGGACCACCTCTCCCCAATGGGACAACATTAGCACCCTGGACTTTGCCACGGTTTCTTGAACAATCTACCTTCTTGTGCCTAAGCTCCCCACAATCAAAGCATGCATTAGAATCTTTCAAACATGGGCCTTTATGACCCTTCCTAGATGTAGGACACACATCAATAGGAGCCACAACACTAACACCTTGAGGCCTAGGGTGGTCATTGGCAAACCCCCTTCTCTTTCTTAATTTCTCCTCCTCCATTTGCTCGACATAGGTCATCATCCGAGATAAGTCCATGTCACTAATTAGCATGGCAGACTGACATTCTTCACTTACCAAGTCAGAGACCGCCATCACAAACTTGTTCATCCAAGATCTAACATCGACCACCAAAGGAGGTGCATACCTCAAAAGTTGATTAAACATGAGGGCATACTCCCTCACACTCATAACACCTTGTTTTAAGTTAATAAACTCTACCAACTTTCCTTCCCTAAGCTCAAGAGGGAAAAACCATCAAGGAAAGCCAATTTGAACTCCTCCCAAAGCACCACATTACCAACGCTTTCCTAAGCTCAAGATGGAAAAACCGTCTAAGGAAGGCCAATTTGAATTCCTCTAAAGCACCACATTACCAATCCCCTTCTCACCCTTCTATTGGGCATACCATATTTGAGCTATCCCTTTGAGTTGGTACGCCGCCAACTTTGCTTTTTCATTTCGTTCAACATCTAGATATTCCAGATCTAATAGACCTCATCAATAAACTCTTGTGGATCTTCATCCACCTTTGACCCATAGAGCACTAGAGGATTTATCCTTATGAACTCTCTTACCCTAGCTCCCGGGGTAGTAGCATGAGGGGCTTGGGACCCTTGATTGACTTGGTTGTCCACAAGTTGGGCAAGCATAGTGAGAGCATCCTTGAGCTCACCATTGTTACCTTGCTCCTCAAGATTTTGGGCCCATCTTCCTCGAGTGTTTGGCATGATCTAGCATAGCAAAGAACAATCATTAGCAGGGAAAAACTTACCACAACTCTATATCATGACTAAGAACATGAAGAAGGGAAATATTTTCTAAAATATCTCATAGTCTCCTATTTATAGTCATCGCGCGTATCACAACCATGAATGAGACTCTAATCGATGTAGTGTGTTTGACTTCGAGGATCTATCAAGCTAGTGACCTGATACAAAGTTTTTCATGACCCAAACCTAGGGCCTAGGCATGACACGATGCAAGGGAAACCTAAAGAAACCCCAAGCAAGCCTCTTAGAACATCATTACACATACTTGGTCACGGAAGTATCAAAAAATGCATCAAGAGATGATAACCAGGGGCTAAGAGAAAGTACTTTCATATCATAGACATCAAGAACAATAGAGTCAAGGCTCTTACCTTAGATACATAACATGTCCAACAAACACCTCTAATGCATGTATAAGAACGGGGGCCAAGACAAAGCAACCTTGCTCACCCTCATAGTCAAAATAGACAATAAAGAAGAATGTCTCAATACATAATACAAGAAACATAGACTAAGGTCCCTGAAGTAGAGGACTCATCAACTACCTTGAATAGCACCGAACTAGCCATAGGGAGGAATATTATCAACTTGAACTCTGGTTCCTATATGGTGACATCATGTAGGTATAGAGTGTATGTTAGTATGCTTGAATGTACAAAGTATGTAGGATGCAATGCAACAAGAATTAAGCATCATAACTGAAATGCATAATAATAGGCAATAGGCATCATATAACAATATGGCATGTATGATCAATGCATAAGTAAAACATACTTCAGAAACTCATGCTCATATAGCATATCATATGTGTAGAAGAGACCAAGCTAGATTTCTAAATGTATAACCCGTTGGTAGGTTAGTGATGATGCCGCCCCATCACATAGGTGAATAAATACCAACCCCTATCTAGGTTGGTGATAATGCCGCCCCATCACCATGGTGGAGAAGTGCAAACCCTTCCCTAGTTTGATGAGTAAAAACTCCTATCTAAGTTAGTGATGATGCTGCCCCATCACTAGGTGGAAAAGTATAAACCCTTCCCTAGGTTGATGAGTAGAAATCCCCATCTAGGTTATCTGGGTTCTTAGTCCCCCTGAATTTTTCATGGTCTAATGCAACACTTTATATATAATTTATTATATAAAAAAGATCATTTCATCATTATATAATCATTCTTATCATATCTCATGCTTTGGACCTTCAACTCCACAAGAAACTACTTCCGAACATTAAACACTTTGAGGGTATGTAATACTAGTATAAAATCATGAAATATAGAGATAAAATCATGCAACAAAATCCATTACAAAACCATCAATCAATACCTTGCAATACGCTCAAGCAATATACATCAAAACCCCTTATCCAATCTTATAATAGATCAAAGATTTATAGCTCAAAACATGACAAAACAGTCACAACTTTAGGTAGCTTTAACATAGTGTGCAGTGTGTTTCATAATAAGCAAGACCCATTAGTAATTAAATTTATATCATTCAATTCAAGTAAAAGGAACCTTTGGTACCATGGGTGAAAGGAACACATGAAAGAAACCCAGATACCATAGCTTAGAGATGATCTTAGTGAAGATTGGAGATGGAGGCTTGAAGCTTGAAGAAGAACCTTGAAGGAAAACCTTAGCTTGGGATGAGGGTTTGGGACTTGAGTTTGGGGAGTGAAAATATGACTAAGTATTTGAGTGAGTTTTGGGAAATTTTTAGGATGATATGAGGGTGAAATAAGGTTAAGCAGGCATAAAAATACGTTTGGGAACACTTAGGTCCAAGACCCAAAAGCCTTGGATCGAGATAGAAATCACTAGCAACAACATACATAGGTTCATGTCTGGTCTGCCACACAGACCTATTGCTGAGGTCAAATTAAGACATGTCCACGATAGCTGCCCATCGTGGATCGTTTCTGGAAATTAAATTTTTGGAAATTTGAAATTGTGATTCAATTTCTCTAAAATCAAGGTTTGACCCTTTGCCCCTAATTTCAACCCCTTGAACAAGAATATGAAGTCAAATTTTCAATATTACGCATGAATTTTGAGATATATGGAATTTAAAATTCCTGGCATTTCGAGACACATTTTCGGACACTTTTTGGGGTTGTTTCAGTTCGAGGATGAAATATCCCAAGGGGGAGATATAATTACACCTAGTAAAAATTATCAAATTTCACCTAGATGAGAGACACTATCATAACATATCTTCCCAAACTCTTTTGGCAAATTCGAGGTTGAAAACATGATCCGCATATAAATCGTGTGGAAAAATGGTCCTGGTTGATTATTAGAGCAACTGAATGAAAAGACAATTTTGTGGGGCCAAAACACAGTTCCATAAAAGTGCGTTACATGTCTACCTTGCTGACTTGTCACGAATTTACACTTAATTGGGTTCTAATTATTTCTACAGAATTGAAAAATTGATCAAATTTTTTTTGAAAAAAAATAAATGGGTGTGTAATAGGTTCGCAACCGAAGTTCAAAATTTTAAATCTTTCAAGGGGAATTATAGAGTTTTCCTCACCCCTTCTAGATTTAAATATGACCAATATAAGTTATTTTGTGTCTAAAAAGTGTTTGACAACCCATCCTTAAGTCCCTACCACTCACTAACGGAGAAACTAAGTCTAAAAAGAGGAGGGAAGAGCAAGGGATTCAAGCAATTTGAGGACCTGGTCCACCGACCTATTCCACCAAAATTCAAAATTTTAAATCTTTCAAGGGGAATTCTAGACTTTTCCACACCCCTCCTATACTAAACTATGACAATTATAGGTCATTTTTGTCCTAAAAAGAATTTGAAAAACCCTCCCTAAGTCTCTACTACGTAGTAACTAAGAATCTAAGGCTACGAAAGGGAGGGGAAAGCAAGGGAATCAAGCAATTTAAGAAAAAACCATTGGAAATTGACTGTCAAACTTTGTACTACGTATGTAAGGCTAACCTAAAGAATGTAATTATTCTTCCATGTGCCCCATCGATAGATATTGAAAGATTATGAAAGTAGTGAGTCTCTATGCATGTTTTCTTGAACGTCTTCTCATAACTATATATATATATATACACTATGTATTTTACACGAATGATGATCATCATAAACTTGATTTGCTGAACAAATACTTTTACATGAGTTATTGGATAAAACAAATATATGATTTTATAAAGATTCCATGAATGAACCTAGAGGTTGAGTCTTGAGCTGTGATTTGACAATGTTGATTGTGATTGTGATGTAAGCATGATGATAATTCGATAGAACTTGATAGTCCTATGAGTTTGCATAATTGAACTCAGAAGATTGTTCTAGGTTGAAAGTCCTATGTGATTGTCTAGCTCACTCTTGAAAGGTTGATAGGATTGAATTATCAAATTCTTGAAAGATTAATTTGATAGAATCGATGAGGTGAAAGCTTCCATTAAGATACTCACTTATTTGGTTGATTAGATTTTATTGTTTTATGAGTATTGAGTCTTGGGAGGAGTATCAAGAACCGAATTGAGTGCAAGTAAGTCTAACTCAAACTAATTAACTACATTGCTAATCGTAGGTCTGGTTAAATTGTTAGGTCAGATGTTTCCTCTTGATAGATCCCTAAAACAACAGAGGACTCTTTTTCCGATCCAGTATGGATCAATTATTTCTTTACCTGGCAAGAATTAAACAACTCTGATAACATAAACTTGATTGTTTATGATCACTGCTTATATGTGATTGTTGTTAGATAAGAGAAACTCTCATAAAAGTTCTGTACTTAGAGTACTCCAATTGGATTGGATTAAATGATTGGATTGTTTATGATCGGTCATTGTCTAGTCTTTTTTCTTGGTTTAGATATACATTGGACATGTTGATTGAGTATTTTTTTATTTATTATTCTTCTACCTATATCTATTTCATTCAATCACTTTACATACTCATACATTCCATGTACTGATATCTATGTAGACTACATTATTTTATGATATAGAGACAAGTATTAGGGATCATCAATGGGCGTTTCAATGAGGATCTATTCAGATTCAGCTGATTAGTAAGACCTTCTTGTTTTCAGAAGCTTTTCATATTACTATCCTCTTGCTACCAAAGTTTAGATTTTCTCTTAGTTGATTTCAGGTAGCCATGAACCTGTCATTGGAACCATCTAGATAGTAGAGTTAGAGGCTTCATAGACTATATAGTAATGAGTTGATGTTGTGATCTTTATCTCCTAACTAATTTCCTTTATAACTATTTTTATTTCAAACAATTGGAGTTGGATTTGTTGGCATATGGCCTCTATATATTGAGATTGTCCACCTTTTACCATCTATAGTCTTTCAATAATATGATTAAACTATGATTGGATAAATGTGATGAGGCTAAGTGGTTTTCTTGGGGACTAGCAATAGTTTCTAAGTATCAGCCATGTCTAGGGTCTCTGGGGGTGTGATACCCGACTACGTCTTTGAACCCATTCCCAAAAGGTACTACTTTTGGTAAAGGTGGGGTCCAAAACCATCTCAATGTATTATCCTATTTCTTGGAATCCAAGACTTTTCTGGATGTTCTCACGAGTATGTTACATGTCTTTTCTTAGAATTTGTATGTTTTACATGACCCCGATGCTATGATTTTATATGTGTATTTTTTTGTTGCTATGGCTTTTAAGATTAATCCTAAAATTATCCCCAAACCCTTCTCAATTTCCACTCCTATTGGTGAGACTATTATTTCTAGAAGAGTCTATAAAACTTATATGGTGGGTTTTTGGAATAAGTAAACTATTGTGGATTTAATCGACCTTAATATGATATATTTTTTATGTAATTTTAGAGATGGATTGGCTTCAGTCATGCTATGCTTCTTTGGATTGTAGAACCTAAAATGTTACATTTTATTTTTCAAATGAACTTGTATTAGAATAGGATGGTAGCCCTATGGCACCTAAGGGCAGGTTTATCTCTCATCTTAGATTTGGTAAAATAATTTCTAAAAGGTGTCAATGTGATCTTATCAAGGTAAAAACTTCTCAGATTGAAAATCCCTCACTTTAGTTAGTTTTGGCAGCTAATGTTTTTCTTAAGATATTTCTTGAGGGCCTTCCCAAAGTTCAACCTAATAGGAACATAGGGTTTGGGATCAATTTTCTACCTGATAGTCAATCAATCTCCATTCCACCTTATAGAATAGTGCCTACGGAGTTAAAAGAATTTAAGCACTAGTTAAAGAACCTCATTGATAAAGGTTTCATCCACCTAGTATGTTACCTCAGAGTGATCTCATACTTGATAAAGGTTTCATCCATCCTAGTATGTCACCTTAGAGTGCTCTCATATTGTTCAAGCATAAAAATAATGGGTGTATTAGCATATGAATAGATTATTGACAATTGAATAAGGTTATGGTGAAAAATAAGTACCTACCTTTTGGTTAGCTCCAGGTACAAAGTGTTTCTCTCATATAGACCTCTGATCAGGTTACTATCAATTAAAAGTGTAAGAAAATGATATCTCTAAGAAAGGCTTTCATATCTGGTACTGTCACTTCAAATTCTTGGTTATGTTTTTTTTGGTTTAACTAATTCTCTTACAACATTTAGCTAGAGTATTTCATACCTAGTAAGGTTATTATGCTATATCTTGATGCTTTTGTAATTGTATTTATTGATGATGACTTGGTCTATTCTCAGAATGAGGAAAAGCATGTTGATCATCTCAAAATTACACTTCAAACTCTTAAAGACTGATAATTATATGCCAAATTCTCTATATATGAGTTCTGGCTAAGCTCCAGGGCTTTTATTGGTCATATTATTTCTAATGAAGAAATTAAAGTGGATCCTCAGAAAGTGGGTAGTGAACAAATGTCTTAGACCCACAACTTCGATATTAGAAGTTTATTGGGTTCAGCAAATTGCTATAGGTGAGCTTTGGAGAGTTTTTTTATCAATAGAGGCACCATTAAGAAAGTTGACCTAGAAAAGTTAAAGTTTCAATAGTTGGAGGCTTGTGGAGAAATATATTAAAAAATTAAAACAAAGATTAACTACTGGTTATGTTTCGACCCTACCCAATGGTGTCAAAGGATTTGTTGTTTATTATGGTATATCTAGAGTGGAACTTAGGTGTGTTCTTATGCAATATCAGAAAGCCATGGATTACGCCTCTAGTAAACTCAAGAAGCATGAGCGAAATTATCTAGCCTTCAACCTTGAATTGGCGGCCATTGTTTTTGTACTTAAGATTTGGCATCACTAGTATGGGATTGTCATGATCCAATTCTGGTCATGATGGTGCCTGCTAAATCCCATCTACGGACAAACCAATTTTCCCAGCCCCAGGGTACTTGTTCTAAATTTCTGGTCATAAATATAACAAGTATAATGATATAAATCAATGCAACCTACCTAGAACCTGGAATTCAACTGTACAGAGCTATAATAGACATAAGTACATACCAACTGCATGTATAGTTAATAATGTTATGGGGTTGTACCCCTGTTTTGGTGACTGTATTAGGTGTAACTTTGATATTTGCTGGTTTCTTGTACTATTGAATACTGGGAGGCGTGGTAAAGGTCATATGTGGCAGGTATTTATTCTGACCTAACTCTTATCTGAATGAGTTTGCAACTTGATACAATAGAGGTATGCTGGTTGTGAGGCCGTTCATTGATTATATGCTATACTATGACTTGGTTCGAGTGTAGATATGACCCTATTAGGTTTAATTGTTATAGGTACTTGTGTAATAACAATAATTGCCCTTATTTTGTTCTTATACCTGTTCTTGGCTAGGTTGTGGTCTACTTGACCTTGTCAGGCCTGAATCTACTCTGATCTGTGACATATACACTCCTATATATTGATATTTGTTGTTATAAATTTGGTCTTCATACACGAGATTAGGGTTAACTATTATTGTCTGAGAGAGATGATGGTTATTCTTTATTGGGTTATGTGATTCTAGTCTTGAGACACTGACTTCAAAGGTTCAGATTCATATTGACTTATTTAGTGGAGAACTATTCTTATGCTTGAGTCTTGGATGACACCGCCGTGATCCTAGTCCCGATAGACACATCCAAGAATCAAAGTGCTGGCTGAAGCTCCTAATGGTCCGAGCCTAGATGGTCACATCCAAGAGTTCGAGTCCTAGGGGTTTATTCCAAGGTCTGAGCACCTGTTAATATTTTGGGTCGAGGACCCCATCGATTACACTGTGGGTCTAAGACCCTATTGATTATGTTAGGGGGATTCTTTCTCCCACGGGGGATTTGTCCCACCATTATGTTTTATATATTTGGGTGGTGAATTCAATTGATGTATGGTACCTTGGGTTGACAGCCTAGTAGATTACCCATGGATCCACATACCTATACATACTCTAATTATGCGTAGTTATACCTCCTATTCTTATGGGGTCTAAGGGTCTTCCAAGCTTAGATACTAGGGCCTTACACCCACGTACAACTGACGCCTTGATCATGTCATATTGAGAGTTGGTTTTTGTGGTGATTTTGTCAGTGAAATTATGCACAGATGTACCTTATGGGGGCATAGTTGGCGTACAGGCATAGATATTAGGGCCTTACACCTATGTATAACACTATGTCTCAGTTTGATAGTAGTTTTGTTATGCAGCTATTCTGTTTTTGTCAGTTGGTATCATTGCACATCACTTGGGCTGGTTCTGTCAGGGTTCAGTGATTCTCCAGACATGCTTACTCCATGACCTAGGTTCAGATTTGCATGCTTTACTATAGTTTCTAAATTTGGGCATACTATATTTACTATATTTCAAACAATCGACCGATGATGCCTACTGGGTGCCTTTTCCTAGTACTCATCCCTTATATCTCTATCTTTCTATGGTGTAGGTCTAGGTACTAGCTACGACTATTGAGTTGGGAGTTCGTGAGCATTTTAGGAGACATTGATGAGCATCAGCAACTATAGACATTTGACAGTCTCCTTCCTTTTTAATAGTCATATTTTGTATCCACACATTAGCCTTATACAGTGTAGTGGCTTTAATATGTCGGAGCATCCCTGATTATGTATCTTATTATTAAATATACATAAGAATATGTTCTTGTGTTTAACATAGCTTTATATAATTAACTTTAAGGTTGTGGGTAGAGCGTGTTGGTTTATTTGGGCATAGACAACATTACTGTGACCAGTGATTCAGAATAGGTACCCTGGGGATGGGAATTGGCTTGCTTGTGGGTGGAGTCTCAAAGATGCCATCATGACCGGATGAGATCATGACAGGGATGCATATGGATATCTTTACCAATTATAAGAGTTTGAAAATGGGTTTGTTCATAAAAAAATGAAATCTCAAGCAAAAGAGGTGGCTAGATTTATAGAAAGACTCTGAAGTGAGCTTACACTATAACATATATAAAGTTAATGTAGAAGCTAATTTTGTTCACAAGTTGTTTACCAAAAGCCTTTCGCATATGAAAGAAGAAAAGAGAGATGGTGAAGGACATTCATCATCTTGCAAATCTAGGAGTTTGACTTCTAGAATCTAAGGAAGGGGAAGTAGCTGTCCATGATTCAGCGAAATCATCTTTGCTTGCGGAAGTTAAGAAAATCGCGCAAATGACTGGGAAGGAACCAAAAAAGAAGGCATAGTTATCCAAATTAAGAAAGATATTGGTAAGCAAAAGGTTATGGGTTTTGAGATGGGGGTGATGACATCTTGGGTACCAAGGGAAATTATGTGTTCCTTATATTGATAAACTGCATGAGAAGTTTTCACTAAAGCACATGCCTTTAGACATACCATTCGCCCTAGTTCTACTAAAATTTTCCAAGATCAGAAAGAGTTCTGTTGGTAAAAGACCATGAAGTTTAAAGTTTGCCATGTTTGTTACGGGGTGTTCTAATTGTAAGCAAGTGAAAGAAGGGCATCTGAGATTGGGTTGTACTTCTCATAACATAGTCATTTTGGTCTAGAAATATAAGATAGTGAACATGGGATTTATTATAGGCCTCTTGCATACTGTAATCAACATGATATTCTTTAGGTCATCGTTGGAAAAATTACTAAGTTTGCTCATTTGCTGATGAGAATTGCTTACTATATGGAGGACTGTGCGATGTTGTAATTTTAAGAAATTATAAAGTTCTATGGTGCCTTGGTACCAATCATTTTTTATTGGGGTATGCAATTCTCCTCTATGTTTTGGAGGTCTATTAATTGGACATGCAAGGGAATCTTAGCACCATTTTTTGTCCAAAAATAGATGCGAAAGTAGAGCGAACTATTTGGTCCTTGAAAGATATGTTGAGGGCCTGCTTCATTGACTTTGAAGTAAGTTGGTAGATCACTTATCTCTCATTGAATTGACATATAATAATTGTACCGCTCATCCAAATAGCTTTGTTTGAAGAATTACATGGTAAAATGTGTCATTCTCTTATAGGGTGGCATGAGGTAAGTGAGGCAAGGTTGTTCGATCCTTATTTGGTTCACCAAGTGGTGGAGAAGGTTAAGATGATTTGAGAGAGGTTGAAGATCACTTAGAGCTACAAAAATCATTATGCATATGTGATTGATGCCACCCATGTTATACCTTCTTTTTGAGGATAAAGCAGTCGTTGTCAAGAAATAGAACCTAAACAAGGTTAGGGTCGAACCCACAGGGAATACGTCGACTTAAGAGAATTCAATTAGTGCAATTTGAGTGTTTAACCTACTTATCTCCCCAAAAGGGGGGGTTTCTAATAACATGTACAAATGTAGACCTATTTAACACAAGTGTCATGACCCAAGCCTAGAGCCTAGACATGACACGGCGAATAAGGAACCCGAAGGAACCCTAAGGAACCCCAATCAAGCCTCTTGACTTGTCATTACACATCATTGATTGCAGAAATATGTAAAAGACATAAAGTAAGAGTAATGGGCTAAGGGGATAAGGGATAGCTTGAAAAACATCATCATCAAGAGACAAAGATTCAAAGCCCATACCATAGATACGTAACTTTCCAATAAACACCTCTAAATACATAGATAAGAGCGGGGGCTAAGACAAGGTAATCAGGCTCACCCTCATAGTCAAAATAAAACATAAGGTAGAGTGTCTCAATGTAAATCAAGGGAAAACATAGACCAAGGTCCCCGAAATGGAGGACTCACTAACTAGCTTGAGTAGCACCGAACTAGCCACTTGGAAGAGGAGAATGATCAACTTGGGCTCCGGTTCCTACATGATGATATCATATAGGAAAAAGTATGCATTAGTATGTTTGAATGTACTAAGTATGTAGGATGCGATACAACCAGAAATAGGCATCATAATGAAAATGCATAACAATAGGCAATAGGCATAATATAGCAATATGCCATGCATTACCAATGCTAGAGTGTACCATCTTAAGAAACTCTTACTCATATAAGATATCATATGTGTACAATAGACCAAGTTAGATTTCCAATGTACAAAACCCTTGGTATGTTAGTGATGATGCCGTCCCATCACTTAGGTGGTGAAGTAATAACCCTTCACTCGGTTAATGAGTACGAACCCCCAACTCAGTTGGTGATAATGCCACCCCATCACCTAGGTGGTGAAGCACTAACCCATTACTCAGTTGATGAGTATAAACCCCCTACTCGGTTAGTGATGATGCCACCCCATCACTAGGTAGAGAAGTACTAACCCTTCCCTCGGTTAATGGGTACAAACCCCCATATCGGTTATCCGAGTTCTTAGACTCCACCAATTGGGCATGGTATAATGCAACACTTCATATAGAATTTATCATGTACATAAGCGTATTCATCATGATAACATCATTCGTATCATACCTCATGCTTTGGCCCTTCAATTCCACAAAAAACCCTAGCCGGATATTTAATCAAACATATGGGGTTGTGTAATGGGGGTAAAATACCATGTAATTTAGAGATGAAATCATGCAAGAAAATCTGTTGTAAAATTGTCAATCAACACCTTGCAACGCCCCTAAGGCATTCACATCAAAACCCCTCATCAAATTCAACAATATATCCAAGATTTAGTGATCAAACCATGCTAAAATAATCATAATTTCATGAACTCAAATCACTGAGCAGTAAATTCCTTAATATTCAAGACTCACAAGTAAAATCAACTTTAAATCATGCAAATTGAGTAAAAGGAGATTAGGGCACTATGGATGGAAGAATCGAATGGCTAAAACCTACATACCTTAGCTTTGGAGAAGCTCATGGTGAAGATTAGAGATGGAGACTTGAAGCTTGAAGAAGAACCTTCAAGGAAAACTTAGCTTGGGATGAGGGTTCGAGAATTGAGTTTGGGGAGTGAAATATGATTAAGTGTTTGAGTGAGTATTGGGGAATGTTTAGAATGATAATGAGGGTGAAATAAGGCTAAGTAAAGGTAAAAAGACGGTTGGGAACACTTAGGCCCAAGACCCTAAAGCCTTGGACAGAGATAGAAATTACCAGTAGCAAAATACACAGGTCTGTGATGCAGACCTATCGCGGAGGCCAAATTAACAGATGTCCATGAAATTGCGCATCGTGGTGCTGTCGCGAATCTTCTTTGGAAATTGAATTTTGGAAATTTGAAATTGTGATTTGATTGCTCTAAAATTTGGGTTAGACCATTTTCCCCCTTATTTTGATCCCCTGAAAAAGAATACAAGTTAGATTTTTGAAATGACGAACAAATTTTGGGATATATGGAATTTAAAATTTCGAGCATTTTGAGGAACATTTTCAGGCACTTTTTGGGGTCTTTTCAATATCTCCCCATTGGGAACATTCGTCCCTGAATGCAACTGAGATGTAAAAGAAAAGAATGATAATAAACAACCCAACCCCAACTAAAATGCAACCTTACATTTAAAACACCATTTTCAAAATCTCAACATGAGTGTAAAATCATCATTAGGATCTGAAGCATAACCTCCTCATAAGTCAAGTTATCCTCAACAATACCCACATAATCAAGAGGCACAATAACATTAGGATCACCAACATATTTTCTCAACATCGAGACATGGAACACCGGATGAACCAAATTGATTTCACTAGGTAACTTCAACTCATAGGCTACCTTGACAACCCTCTGCAAGAACTCATAAGGACCAACATATGTTGGACTCAAATTCCCCATTTTACCATAACGGACCACACCTTTCATTCGAGAAACTTTCAAATAGACCCAATCCGCTACTTTGAATTCAAGGTCTCTTCTTCTCACATCGGCATAAGATTTTTGATGACTTTGGGTTGTTGTCATCCATTACCTAATCATCTTTACCCTTTTAAGAGCCTCCATAACCAGATCTAGTCGAAATAAAGCCACCTCTCAGACCTCAAACTAACCAACCAGTGATCTACAACGTCTCCCATAAAGAGCCTAAAAAAGGAGCCATATCGATACTAGAGTGATAACGATTGTTGTAGGCAAACTCAATCAAAGGGAGATGGTCATCCCAACTACCCCTCAACTCCAATACACAAGCCCTTAGCATATCCTCAAGTGTTTGAATGGTTTTTTTGGGTTGGCCATCCGTTCGGGGATGAAAGGTCGTACTAAGGTGAACATTTGCTACAAGACCACTTTGAAAAGACCTCCAAAAGTGTGAAGTGAATGTGAACCATGATCCAATATGATGGACAAGGGAACCCCATGCTACCTCACTAACTCATGGATGTACAACCTAGCATACTCTTCATCCCTATATGTAGTCTTAACTAGTAGAAAATGAACTGATCTCGTCATCCTATCAACCACAACCCAAACAAAATCAAAACTATTTATAGTCTTGGGCAACCCAACCACAAAATCAATGTTAATCACCTCCCATTTCCAAGTAGGAATCTCTATGTCTTGGGTTAGGCCACCTGGCCTTTGATGTTCGGCTTCTTATTGGAAACTATGGCAACCAAAAATAAATTTGGCAATGTCCCTCTTCATACCTCCCCACCCTATACATTTTGGTGGAACCGGGGTGAATAGAATAAGGAGAATTATGGGCTTATTAAAAAATTTATCCCTTAAACCATCAACACAAGTCATACACAACCTACCTTGGTACCTAAGGGCCCCATATCTCCTTTAGGAGAAAACCTCTACTTTGCCCCCTTTCACCAAGGCCTTCAATTCAAGCAAGGAGGAGTCAAGATCTTATTTTGTTGTCAACTCATAAACCAAAGAAGACTTAGACCCATCAATAACCACAACACCGTCATCACCAATCTCTTCCAACCTAACCCGTCAACTCATAAACCAAAGAAGACTTAGACCCATCAATAACCACAACACCGTCATCACCAATCTCTTCCAACCTAACCCCCAATCTAGCCAATATATGCACCTCTCTAGCCATTTCCCTATCACCACCATCAACATGAGGTAGCTACCCATGGACATCTGACTCAAAGCATCTGCCACCATATTTGCCTTCCCCAGATGATAATGCACGCTCATGGCATAGTCTTTAAGAAGTTCTAGCTACCTTCTTTGTTTCAAGTTGACATCTTTTTGAGTGAAGATATATTGAAGGCTCTTATGACCGGTGAAGACTTCCACTTACACCTCATACAAATAATGATACCAAATCATTAATGCAAATACAACGGCGGCTAACTCTAGATCATGGGTGGGGTAGTTCTTTTCATGCACTTAGAGTTGCCTAGAGGCATAGGCTATGAACTTACTATTTTTCAAAACCAACTCTAGATGCATCATAATACATAACAAAACCCTCAAGCCTATTCGGTAGTGACAATATAGGAGCGGCCACAAGCCTATCCTTCAATGTTTGAAAACTTCTCTCATATTCATCGCTCCATACAAACTTAACCTTGTTTTGAGTCAATTTGGTCATAGGGGAAACAATAGAGGAGAACCCATTCACAAATCTTCTATAGTAATCTGCAAGGCCCATGAAGCTTTTAATATCCGACAGGGTCAATGGTCTTGGCCAATTTCTAATCACATTGGTTTTCTTAGGATCCACTTTTGTACCATCCCCGACACCACATAACCCAAGAATGCAACCTCCTTCGATAAAAATTCACACTTGTCATATTTGGCATACAATCTCTCCTCCCTCAAGCTTTGCAACACAACCTTCAAATGCCATACATGCTCCTCCTTACTATGTGAATAGATCAATATATCATCAATGAACACAACAACAAAGAAATCAAGGTAAGGTTTGAAGACCCTATTCATTAGGTCCATGAAGATGGTCGTTGTATTCATGACACCCACACGAAATCACAACAAACTTATAATGTCCCTATCTAGTCCAAAAGGCCATCTTGATAATATTACAATCTGTTTCCCTCACATAATGATACCTGGACGGAAGATACCATGCTTAAGAAACTTTTACTCATATAAGATATCATGTGTGCAAAATAAACCAAGTCAGATTTCCAAGGTACAAACCCCTTGGTAGGTTAGTGATATTGCCTCCCATCACTTAGGTGGTGAAGTACTAACCCTTCACTCGGTTGATTCAAGAGGCACAATAACATTAGGATCACCAACATATTTATTGCCTCCCATCACTTAGGTGGTGAAGTACTAACCCTTCACTCGGTTGATGAGTATAAATCCCCAACTCGGTTGGTGATAATACCGCCCCATCACTTGGGTGTTAAAGTACTAACCCTTTACTCTATTGATGAGTACAAAACCCTAACTCAGTTAGTGCTGATGGCGCCCCATCACCAGGTGGAGAAGTACTAACCCTTCCCTCGGTTAATGGGTACAAACCCCTATCTCGGTTATCCAGGTTCTTAAGACCCCCCGAATTGGGCATGGTCTAATGCAACACTTTATATAGAATTTATCATGTACATAAGCTCATTTCATTTTCATAACATCATTCTTATCATACCTCATGCTTTGGACCATCAATTCCATAAGAAATCGTAGCCGGATATTTTATCAAACACTTAGGGGGTGTGTAATGGGGGTAAAAGACCATGTAATTTAGAGATGAAATCATGCAGGAAAATCTCTTGTCAAACCATCAATCAACACCTTGCAAAACCCTCAAGACATTCACATCAAAACCCCTCATCAAATCCAATGTTAGATCCAAGATTTAGAGCTCAAAACATGCTAAAACAACCATAGTTTCTAACACCTAGCAACACCCCAAGACATTCACATCAAAACCCCTCATCAAATCTAACATTAGATCAAAGATTTAGAGCTCAAAACATGCTAAAATAACTATACTTTCATTAACTCAAATCATTTTCCAGTAAATTCCTTCATATACAAGACCCACATGTAAAATCATCTTTAAATCATGCAAACTGAGTAAAAGGAGATTAAGGCACCATGGATGGAAGAACCCAATGGCTAAAACCTATATACCTTAGCTTTGGATAAGCTCTTGGTGAAGATTGGAGATAGAGACTTGAAGCTTGAAGAAGAACCTTGAAGGAGTACCTTAGCTTAGGATGAGGTTTTGGGACTTGAGTTTGGGGAGAGAAATATTGTTAAGCATTTGAGTAAGTATTGGGGAATGTTTAGGATGATATGAGGGTGAAATAAGGCAGTTCACCAAACCCTTTGGTGCAGGCGAGAGGTGAATTTCACTACATGACATGGCATATCTCCACAATCTGCATTACTAACCCTTTGGTACAATATCCTCTTGACCTAGTTTGGTTAATTAGAAAAGAACACATCAATTGAATCTTGTTAATTAATCTCTTTTCCTATTCATTACTACCTTGTTCTAGTTAGCAACACTAGGCAGGTTTTAAAGTTTTTCCACCACTAGAAAACATGTCAAACGAAGAGAGTTAATTAATACATGCATGTATACTTTACAAGAATTATGAATTATCTAGCTTTACCTTGTTAGTTCTTCCTGGTTCCCATAACCTTAATTGTGGATTTAGCTACTCATGATTTGTGTAGATGCAAGATTGATGAATTGGAATAACATAAGATAGCACTTACACAATTGAATTAAGCACATGTAAATCCAAGCTTCAATGAGAATCACAAGATTAGGAGATCAAATCAAAGTACAAGTGTTTCCTAAAACTCTCCAATGTTTTCTCTACTCATTCTCACTATTTTTCACTCAAACTATTCAACTCTCCGAGAACATAATGAAAAATAACCTAAAATCCTATTTATAATATTTAATATACAAGTCCTAAACAAAATAATATAATTGGGTTGGTATGACTCACAAATAACTTTACGAGCCGCATTGTGTTTCACGGCCTGTAATCTAGCTCTCGTACTATATTGCTGCAAAACTAGACTTGAGATCTATGATACCCCTCTATGACCCGTCGAGGGTTTTGTCTGATGAATATTCAGAAAGTCCTTCTCTAATCCTTAGGGCACGAAACATGATGTACAACTCATAAAGTAGTCCACGACCCATTTGTATATTTGTAGAATAGACTTTAGAAAATCAGCTTCTCACAGAAATTGTCCACGAAACCTCCTTCATGGCCTATTGAATGCACTACAGCCCATAAAGGGTCTCGTACTTCATCAAAAATAGTAACTTCTGCATTTTCTTCCAAAACATCAAGGCAGACCCTGGAATCCTGCTAATAAAACACAAAAACACATAAAACTAACTAATATCACATTGAGAACACATAAAGTTCCAAGTTTTAAGCATTAAAAGTATTGTATTTTGACAACACATCAATGCTCTGTCTCTTTGTCCCCATGCACAATTGGTCTTAACCACTTTCTCCATCCCTTTAGTGATCCTTGCAAATGGGTTATCTAAAAACATGTTCCCCATGATGGTATCAACACAAGCTTGACTATATTTATTAAGGGCATGGTAGAAGATCTCCAACAATGCATCATCAATAATCTTGTGATCTGGGACACTTCTCAAGCCCTTAGTAAACCACTCATATGTTGTACAGATAGAGTCTCCAGGAAGTTTCCCAAAGTTATTAATTTGATCTTTCAACTTGAGCTTATTCGATCTCTAGAAGTACCTCTCCAAAAAGGCCTTTCGCAGTTCAGCCCAACTGGTGATCGAACTCTGTGGGAGGTCAGATGGCCATAGTTTTGCATTACCTGTAATAGACAATGGGATGACATGAAGTCCTACCACATCTATAGACAAATTATGTTTTCCCATCACACTCTTGCGGACAAACGCAATGTTGTGTAGATGGCTTGAGGATCCCCTGATGGTAAGCCTGCAAATAGCCTTTGATCTTGTAGTATCGGAAGCAACCCACTCGAAACCATGAACTTTGGGTTAGCCAGTAGTGGTGGCAACATAATAGCTCAAATCACCCCCTAAGCCATAGGATTCTACTTGTATTAATTCCGTTAATAAGAGTTTTCATTGAAATCCTGCGTCTATGGAGCAATATCCTCAAAAGGAGGTGGGTTCTCACGGTCAGTATTTTCATTCTCATTACTGTTCAGGGCTGTATTAGCCACATTATTGGCATTATCTTGGACCATTCTTCTTAATGTTCTGTGGATCTCTGGGTCAAACAGAGTCAAGGGTTTGCCTCAACTTCAAGTGTTTGGCATACACTACATTTGTACCCTGAAAAGAAACAAAAACAACAAAAAATGTAAAATAAGGGAAATAAAGAGTAATACCCAAATCATTTGAATTAACCATGTCTATCTATATTCCCCAGCAACAGCGCCAAAATCTTGATGTTACCCATGTTAAACCTCATTTTTAAGGATAAAGAAGTCATTGTCAAGAAATAGAACCTAACCAAGGTTAGGGTCGAACACACAGGGAATACGTAGACTTAGGAAAATTGAATTAATGCTATTTGAGTGATTAACCTACTTACCTACACAAATGGGGGTTTTGCAATAGCAAGTAGAAACGTGAACCTAACTAACACAATAGTTTAACAAATATGGAGAGAAACTCAGGTATTGTGTTCTCCATGATTCCCTAACTCAGCATCATCGGATAACCTAATTATTTTCTAGGGTATAGCATACAGGATGGTAAGTTAAATTGACCAAACCCTTTGGTCCAAGTGAGAGGCGAATTTCACTATGTCACTTGGCCCATCTCCGTAGTGTACGCTACTAACCCTTACCTATTAGTCCTAATACAACCTCCCCTTAGCCCAGTTTGATTTATAAGATGAAAATACATCAATCAAATCCTGTTAAATAATTTGTTTTACTATTCATTACTACCTTGATGCAGTCAGTAACACTAGATGGGTTCTAATATTTTCCACCACTAGAAAACATGCAAAACAAAGAGAGTTAATTAATATATGCATGCACACTTTCCAAGAATTATGAATTATCTGATTTTACCTTATTAGTTCTTCATTGTTCCCACAACCTTAGTTGTGGATTTAGCTACTCATAATTTGTGTAGATGTAAGACTTACAAATTAGAATAACATAAGAGCACTTACACAATTTAATTAAGCACAAGTAAATCCAACCTTCAACGAGAATCAAAATATTATAAGATCAAATCAAAGTACAAGTGTTTCTCAAAACTCTCTAATGTTTTCTCTATTCAATCTCACTATTTTTCTCTAAAACTGTTCAACTATATAGGAACCTAATGAAAAATAACCAAAAAACATGTTTATGATATTTAAAATAAAAGTCCTAAATAAAATAGGATAACTCGGTCGGCATACCTCACGAACAACTTCATGGGTCATATTGTGTTTGACATCCTGTAATTGGGCTCTCATACATTGTTGCTGCAAAACTGGACTACTGCTCTACCATACCCCCCTATGGCCCGTAAGTGTTCAATGGCCTATAGGGGGTTTCATATGATGAATATTCAAAAAGTTCTTCTTCTCTAATCCTCAAGGCACGAAACATGATCTACGAATCATAAAGTAGCTCACGAACCATCTACATGTTCATAGAACAAACTTTAAAAAATTAGCCCCTCACTGGAATTGTTCACAAAACCTCATCCACGGTCCATAGAATGCACTACGACCCATAAAAGGGTCTCATATATCATTAAAAATAACTTCTGAGTTTTCTTCCCAAAATCAAGGCCAACCCTAGAATCCTCAAAATAAAATACAAAAACACATATAATCCACTAACATCACATTGAGAACATACAACATTCCCAGTTTTAAGCATCAAAAGTACTATATTTTGACAGTACATTAGCAATAGGGAGAGTGTTGGAATTCGAGGTGGAAGATTGGATATTCCGAAAGTTCTCTTTTATAAAAGGAGTGATGAGATTTGTGAAAAAGATAAAACTCATTCCTTAGTACATTAGGCCCTATAAGCTTATGAGAAATATCGATAATGTTGTATATGAGTTGGACTTACCAGTGATTTAGCATCGTTCCATCCTGCAATTCATGCACCTATACTCAAAAAGTGTGTCAATAATCATTCTTTTATGGTTCTAATAAAGAATATTATTACGAAAGATTTCTTGTCTTATGAGGAAGTACATAGCCAAGTTAGGAAGTTGAGAACTATAAAGATAGCTTTGGTGAAAGTATTTATGAAAGGATCAAAGGATGGAAAAAAATTACTTAGGAATCAGAATAAGACATGAAGTCTAGGTATCTTTTTTGTTCACCCTTAAGGATAACAGTAATGAAGGTACCAATCTTACTCTTTATGTATCTGCATATTATTATATTTATGACTATTTTTAATGTTGGGTTTATAGATTCTATGTTGGGTTAATGATATTAAAAGAATTGGTATTGGAGATTAATGTCTCAATTTGGGTTTGTTTGGTAGTATATATTTCTCACATCATGTTAATCAAGCCTTAACTTCTCATTTGAGGATGAATAATTCCAAGAGGGGGATAATGTAACTACCAAAATTTTCAAACTGTTATGCAAGTCTTTCGGTAAATGCATAGGAACCCTTAAACTTCTTGTGTTATGTCTCATCGGTACTGAAAACAACTCTTTAGTATGGTAGGAGCTTTGAATATGAATTAAGGTCTTAGGGGAATCATAGCTCAAGATTAACTTGAATGCTTCTTTACCTATTGAATTTTCGTATATGATTTTATTAAGGTCAAGTTCAATTGATCATATCTCTTAATGTGCAAAGAGTTAGGTCACAATAATGTAACACCTATCTAACTCAAATAAGCCCAGGAAGGCAGAAACAAAAATCTAATTTTATAGAATTTAATTCCTATGAAAAATATCTATGGTGTCATATCGTAAGCCTAAGGGCTAGACATGACACGACAAGACAAATGGGGAACCCGAAGGGACCCTAATCAGGCATCTTAACATATCATTACACATCCTTGATCGCGAAAGCAATCAAACAACAATGAGAGAATAGAAATACGGGCAAAGGGACTAAGGGAAGTCTTTCATAACACAAACCATCAAAAGAGTCAATGCTCAAGCATAATACATAACTTTTCCAACAACACCTCTAAATATAGAATTGATTGGGGGCCAAGACAACTTTCTGAGCTCAAACTCATAGTCAAAAGCATACAAATAGATAAAGAGAGTCTTTACATTTCATAAGAACAAGAGATATCATCGACGGAGTTGATAACGCATCAAACTTGCTTTGAGAAGATAGTACTAGCCACGGGGAGGATGAAGATGATCATGAGGAGCTCCGGTTCCTACGCGGTGACACATGTAGGCATAGAATATGCATAAGTACATTTGAATATACTAAGTATGTAGTATGAAATATAACAAGAGATAGGCAATATGGGCAAAATGCAACATCATAAGCAACAGATAACATAATAGCAACATAACATATATGAATGATGCTTGAAGTAAAATATGCTTATATATAACATATTAAATAAGTAAGAAGAGATCAACATTATGACTGATTGTCCCACCCTACTATCCATGGTGATTGAGGTAGCAGCCCATGAATTGGTTGATGGTTGTCTCACCCTACTATCCATTGTGATTGAGGTATCAACCCCTAAATTATTTGATGGGTGTCTCACCCTACCACCCATGGTAATTGTGGTATCAACCCCTCAATTGGTAGATGGTTGTCTTACCCTACCATCCATGTTGATTGAGGTATCAACCCCTCAATTAGTTGATGGTTGTCTCACCCTACCATCCATGGTGATTGAGGTATTGATTCCTCAACTAAGCATGGTCAACTTTCAATACTATATGTACTTTTCATGGAAACAACTCATATAAACATTCCTTTCATCATCATAAAGTCATTCAAGTCACAGGTCATACATTAGATCACCAATATCTCAGAATCCAAAACACGACATTTTATCAAACACTTGGCGAGGGTTTAATGCTAGTATAAAACTATGCAATTCAAGAGTGAAATCATGCAAGTAAACTTGGAGTAAATCAACTCAGCAACACTTGGTAATACCCTCATGAAATATACATCAAAAACCTTCATCAAATCTCAAGATAGATCATAGATTCATAGCTCAAAACATACTTAAATAGTCACATTTTTATGAAACTCCAACATAGCTCATAGTCAATTTCATAATAAGTAAGACCCATAAGTAAATCAACTTAGAAATATGAAATTTATGTAAAAAGGAAGCTTGGGCACCATGGGTGAAAGGACCTAATGGTTGAAACCCATATACCTTATCTTTGGATATTTTCTTGAAGAAGATTTGCATGGAGACTTGAAGCTTGAATGCAATCCTTAAATCCAGAATGAGATTTGGCACTTGAATTTTGAGTGAAATATTTGTGTAAGTGTTTGAGAGAGTATTAGAGAATGTCTTGTATGATATGGTGTTGAAATATGGCTAGGTATAGGTGTTTTTATGCATGGGAAGGCTTAGGCCCAAGAACTCAAAGCCTTGGACTGAAGTGACAAAACTGGAACAAAATACATAGGTCCGCGATGGGTTCACTCACAATACTATTGCGCACCCCAACTGTTTTGCGCAAACTTGGGAAAATCAAATTTTGCTATGGTTTCTCTAAAATAAGGGTTAGACCCATTTTCCACTCAATTTTTCCCTCTGATCAACAATATATTCAATCGAATTTTTGATATCACGCATGGATTTTGAGATATATGGAAATTACGATTATGGGCATTTTCGAGGCACATTTTCAAGCACTTTTTGGGGTCCTTTCAATATCTCCCCCTTGGAAACATTCATCCCCAAATGTCAAAGAAATGTACAAGACAAGAGTGCTCATAAACAAATCAGCCCCAACAAGAATGCAATGTCACATTTAAAAAATCATTTTAAAAATCTTAACATACGTGTAAAATCAACACAAAAGAGAGTAAGTAAGATAATCTTAGCCCATACAAGAATACAACAATGCACTTAAACATCATTTTCAAAAATCTCAACATAAGTGTCAAATCACCATGAACTGATCAACATAAACATGAATGCATGCAAATGAAATAGGGGCTGAAATATAAGACTTGAAAAATTTTGCCCCATGATCAAGAGATATCGTGCACATATTTTGAGATATATAAAAGACTTGTTGATTCCTCCGAAGGACCTTAACAGAAGCCACATCCTTGTTCCTCAACCTCTTCAGTTGTCTATCAAAGGTCTCTACTGGAATATCTTCATAAGTCAATTTGTCTTCAACAATCTCTACAACATCCAATGGAAGAATGGCATTCAGATCACCCACACATTTCCTCAACATAGATACCTGAAAGACCGGATGAACCAAATCCCTTTCACTAGGCAACTCCAACTCATAGGCTACCTTACCAATCTTCTTAAACACCCTATAAGGATCCATATATCTTGGGCTCAAGTTACTCTTTTTACCGAAATGAACCCCACCTTTCATGGGTGAAACCTTCAAATATACCTAATTGCCAACTTTATATTCAAGATCCCATTTCGTCAGATCGACATAAGACTTTTCACGACTTTGGGCAGTTTTCAACCTTTCCCTTATCAACCTTACCTTCTTCATGGCCTCCATGCCTAGATCCGGACCAAACAAATTCTCACTTCAAACCATTCTACCGGTGATGTACAACGCCTACCATAGAGTGCCTCAAAAGGAGCCATACCAATGCTAGAATGATAACTATTATTAAAAGAAAACTCAATCAATGGAAGATAACCATCCCAACTATTCGTAAACTACAAAATAAAAGCCCTAATCATATCCTCAAGTGTTTGGATAGTTCTTTTTGCTTGGCTATCCATTTAAGGGTGAAAAGTCGTACTAAGCTTAACCTTTGTACCATTACCTCTTTGGAAGGACCTCAAAAAGTGAGAGGTGAACTGAGCACCACAATCTGATATGATAGTCAAAGGCACCCCATGCAATCTAACCAACTCATGAATGTAAAAGTTAGCATAGTCTTCAGCCCCATAAGTAGTCTTAATCGGTAGGAAATGAGCCGACTTTGATATTCTATTAACCACAACCCAAATAGAATCAATACTTTTTATAGTCTTACGTAACCTAACCACAAAGTCCATTTTTATTTCCTCCTACTTCCAAATAGAAATCTCTATACTTGGGTTAGGCCACCCGACCTTTGATGCTCGACTTTGACTTGTTGGCAACTACGATAACCAGATTCAAATTTGGCAATTTCTTTCTTCATACCTCCCCACCAAAACACATCTCTCAAATCTCTATACGTCTTGGTAGAACCGAGGTGAATAGAATAGGAAGAGTTATGAGCCTCATCAAGAAGCTTCTCCCTCAAGTCATTGATACAAGGCACACACAATCTACCTTGGTACTAAGAGCACCATCTCCCCCTTGGGGGAAAACCTCCACCTTGCCATTTCTCACAAAGCTTTCAATTCTAACAAAGACAGGTCAAGATCTTGTTTCGCTTTTACCTCATCAACCAAGGAAGATTTTGAACCATCAACTACCACAATGCAACCATTATCAACCTCTTCCAACCTAACCCCCAATCTAGCCAATTGATGAACCTCTCTAGCCACTTCTTTGCTACCATCATCAACATGAGCTAGGCTACCCATAGACACCCTACTCAAAGCATCCGCCACAATATTAGCCTTATCGGGATGATAATACACATTCGTGTCATAATCCTTATGAAGCTCTATCCACCTTCATTGTCTAAAGTTGAGATCATTTTAAGTGAACACATATTAAAGACTTATGATCGGTGAACACATCAACATGCACTCCATATAAATAATGACGCCAAATTTTCAAAGAAAATACCACGGTGGCCAATTCGAGATCATGAGTACGATAATTCTTTCCATGCACCTTGGGTTGTCTAGAAGCATAGGCTCTCACCTTACCAGTTTGCATCAAAACACAACCTAAACCAATTCGTGAGGCATCATAATACATAACAAACCCTTCCAACCCTTCCGATAGTGATAAAATATGAGCGTACACAAGTTTATCCTTCAAGGTTTTGGAAACTCTTTTTACACTCATCGGTCCATAAAAATTTAGCCTTCTTTTAAGTTTACTTAGTTATGGGAGAAGCAATAGAAGAGAACCCATTCACAAACATCCGATAATAACCCGCTAAGCCCAAGAAGCTTCTAATGTCTGATGGAGTCAAAGGTCTAGGCCAATTTCTAATCACTTCCGTCTTTTTAGAATCCACTTTAATACCATTCCCCGATGCAACATGACCTCGAAAGGAAATCTATTTCAACCTAAATTCACATTTTTCATACATAACATACAACTTCTCTTCCCTCAATTTTTGCAACACTACCCTCAAATGAGCCACATGCTCCTCCTCACTATGGGAATAGATCCAAATATCATCGGTGAAAACCACCACAAACAAATCAAGGTAAGGTTTGAAGATCTTATTCATAAGATCCATAAAGATAGTTGATGCATTGGTCAATGCAAAAGACATAACCACAAATTCATAGTGCCCATACCTATTCCAAAAGGCTGTTTTGGGAATGTCACACTCCCTCTCTTTCACTTGATGATACCCAGACCAAAGATCAATCTTAGAGAAGGGACTAGCCTCTTAAAGTTTGTCAAACAAATTATCAATCCTTGGTAGGGGATACTTATTCTTGATGGTGACTATATTAAGTTACCGGTAGTCAATACACATTCTAAGGGACCCATCCTTCTTCTTCACAAACAATAACGGTGCACCCCAAGGTGATTGGCTAGGCCTAATAAATCCCTTCTCCAACAAATCCCTCAATTGCTCTTTCAACTCTTTTAACTCTGTCAGCACCATGTGGTAAGGGCGAAACAAAATAGGTTGAGTATCGGGAAGGAGATCTATACAAAAGTCTATTTCCCTTTTGGAAGGAACACCGAGAAGGTCATTTGGAAAGATATCAAGAAAATTATTTAACACCAGAATCGACTCTATGGGAAGGACTTTGGACTCAATATCCCTAACCCCCACAAGATGATAGAGACACCCCTTAGAGATCAACTTTTGGGCTTCAATACAAGAGGTAAACCTACCCTTGACAACCACATTATGACCCTCCCACTCAAGAACAAGTTCCATTAGGAATTAGAAGTTGACCTTATAGGTTCTACAATCAATAGAGGCATAATAAGCATGCAACCAATCCATCCCAAGAATGAGATAAAAATCCACCATATCAAACTCAAAAAGATCACAAGGCAAACTTTTATGCAAAATGCAAATAGGATAATTTCTAAAGACCTTTATAGCAACAATAGATGCACTAATGGGAGTAGACACCTCATAAGACTCACACAACAATTCGGGTTCAACAAGAAACTTTTTGGCAACAAAAGGAGTAACAAAAGAAAGAGTCGCACCCAGTTCTATCAATACATACACATCAAAATCAAAGACTTTTAACATATCGGTGATGACATCGGGCACCTTATTTACTCAATGCCTCTGTTAAAGAGCATAAAATTGATTGTGCCTTGGGGCATCACCTTGTGGGCCTCATATACCCAAAGAAACTATATTAGCACCCCTGCCTTGTGGATAAACATCTTTACCCTTGTTTTCATTACGAGGATTATCAACCTTCTTGTGACCCACTTCCCCACAGCTATAGCAAGCATTCGTGTCCCTCAAACATGGCCCATCATAGCCTCTACCACATCTTGAGCACATAGGTCTAGGAACCATACCACTACCTCCTTGGGGCCTTGAGTAGTAATTAGCAAATCTCACACTAGGAACATGTGAAAACCCTTGGCCATAATGAAGCTGGACACCCTTGGGAGTTTTGAACGTACCCTTAAAACAAGCCCTCTTAGCCTCATTATCCCTCCTCTTTCTCAACTTCTCCCCCTCAAAATTTTTGGCATAGGTCATAAGATGGGACAAGTCCATGTCACCTATCAACATAGTGGCACGACATTCTTCATTTACCAAATCAGATACGCCCATCATAAACTTATTCATCCTAGACCTCGGGTCGGCAACCAAGAGTAGAGCATATTTAGAGAGTTGGTTAAACTTGAGGGCATACTACCTCATACTCATAAATCCTTACATAAAATTCATGAACTCCATCATTTTGGCCTCCTTAAGCTCAACAGGGAAGAACCAATTAAGAAATACCGCCTTAAACTCCTCCCATAGAACCACATTGTTGTTCCCCTTCTCCTCCTTCCATTGAGTATACCATATTAGAGCCACCCCCTTGAGGTGGTAAGCCGCCAACTCTGCCTTCTCCTCCAACCTAACACCCATAATAGCCAAAACTTTGTAAACCTCATCAACAAATTCTTGAGGGTACTCATCAACTTTAGACCCATAAAACTCCAATGGGTTCATCCTCATAAAGTCCCTCACTCGGAGATGCCAGAGTAGAAACATGAAAGGCTTTGGCCCCTAGACTAACTTGATTAGCCACAACTTGAGATAGCAAGGTGAGAGCATCCCAGAGCCCTCTATGAGACGATTATTCCTCAGGTGTCTGGGCTCTTCTTCCTCTAGGATTAGGCATGATCTAAAAATGCCAAAGAACATACATTAGAAGGGAAATCTTACATAACTTCTATACCACAACATAGATCATGAAGAAGGGAAACATTTCCTAAAACATCTCATAGCCTCTTACTCAGAGTTGTAGTGCACAACAAAACCATGAATAAGACTATAATCAACACAGTGTGTTGGATGCCGAGGACCATTCACAACCTAATACTCTCATACCAAATTTGACACGACCCAAGCCTAGGGCAGAGGCATGACACGACGAATGGGGAACCCGAAGGGACCCCAATCAAACCTCTTAACATATCATTACACATCCTTGGTCACGAAAGTAATTAAACAACAATAACAGAATAGAAATAAGGGAAAAGGGACTAAGGGAAGTCTTTCATAACACAAACCATCAAAAGAGTCAATGCTCAAGAATAATACATAACTTGTCCAACAACATCTCTAAATATAGAATTGAGTGGGGGCCAAGACAACTTTCTAGGCTCACCATCATAGTCAAAAGCATACAAATAGATAAAGAGAGTCTTTACATAACATAAGAACAAGACATATCATCCCCGAAGTTGAGGAATCACCAAACTTGCTTTGAGAAGAAAGTACTAGCCACGGCGAGGATGAGGATGATCACGAGGAGCTCCAATTCCTACATGGTAACATCATGTAGGCATAGAGTATACATTAGTACGTTTGAATGTACTAAGTATGTAGGATGCAATGCAACAAGAGATAGGCAATATAGGCAAAATGAAACATCATAAACAATGAATAACATAATAGCAATATAACATATATGAATGATGCTTGAAGTAAAACATGCTTATATAGAACATATTACATATATAAGAAAAGACCAACACCATGACGAATTGTCACACCCTACCATCCATGCTGATTGAGGTATCAACCCCGCAACCGGTTGATGATTATCTCACCCTACCATCCATAGTGATTGAGGTATCAACCCCTCAATTGGTTGATAGTTGTCTCATCCTACCATCTATGGTGATTAAGGTATGAACCCCTCAATTGGTTAATGGTTGTGTCAACCTACCATCCATTCTGATTGAGGTATGAACCCCTCAATTGGTTGATGGTTGTCTCAACCTACCATCCATTGTGATTGAGGCATTACCTCCTCAACTAGGCATGGTCAACTTATGATACTATAAGTACTTTTCCTGGAAACAACTCATATGAACATTCCTTTCATCATCATAAAGTCATTAAAGTCATAGATCATACATTAGATCATCAATAACTCAAAAAACCAAAACCAGACATTTTATCAAACACTTGGCAGGTGTGTAATGCTAGTATAAAATCATGCAATAAAACATAAAGTAAATCAACCCACCAATACTTGGTAATACACTCATGCAATATACGTCAAAATCCTTTGTCAAATCTCAAAATAGATCATAGATTCATAGCTCAAAACATGCTTAAACAGCCATACTTTTATGGAATCCTGACTTAGTTCATATTCAAATTCATAGTAAGTAAGACCCATAAGTAAATTAACTTAGAAACATGAATCTATGTAAAAAAGAAGCTTGGGCACCATAGGTGAAAGAACCTAATGGTTAAAAGCCATATACCTTAACTTTGAAATTTTTTTTGAAGAAGATTTGAATGGAGACTTGAAACTTGAATGAAATGCTTAGATCCGGAGTGAGATTTTGCACTTGAATTTTGAGTGAAATACTTGTCTAAGTATTTGAGAGAATATTGGAGAATATCTTATACGATATGGTATGGAAATATGACTAACTATAGATGTTTTTATTCATGGGAAGGCTCAGGCCTAAGACCCCAAAGCCTTGGACCGAAGTGAGAAACTGGCAACAAAATACATATGTTCATGATGGGTCCGCATTGCGGTACCATCACCCCCACTATTTTGCACAAACATGGAAAAATCAATTTTGCTATGGTTGCTCTATAATAGGGGTTAGACCCATCCCCCACTCAATTTTTCCCCCTGATGAAGAATATGAAGTTAGATTTTTGATATAATGCACGAATTTTGAGATATATAGAAATTCCAACTGTGGACATTTCAAAGACGCATTTTCGAAAACTTTTTGGGGTCGCTTCATATGGCCGATAGAACCATGTACTGACCGTAGATAGGGTTTTATAGAACAAACATCCTCTAAGTGTAAGCCTCAATACTTTTTGCATAGGCTGACATGATGGCTTGTAAAAGGGACTACAATACTTTGAAAGGTCCCATGGACCCAAGTCCTAAAACTCCCAAAGTCCCAGCACTTATTCCATGATTTTGGTTTATAACCCGTAATATATTCTACGACCCATAGAAACGGTCTTATAGACTAAAAGTCATGAGACCCTTTAGAGTGTGTTTTGATGGGTTTAAAAGGTGGTCAAACTAGCTTTTAAGCTTTTTTTAATTTTTAAAAGTGTTTGACAAATTCTAAAATAGCTTAAAATATGTTAAAAATAGCTTCAAAAAGTCAAAAGTAAAAAAGTTGGTCTCCCTCTACTTTTTACCTTTTGGCTTAAAAATCATTTTTGTTTGATCAACAAATTTACCTTTTTATCCCTAAAGTTTGCTTATAATTTCTGTATTATTTTCTCCTACTTTTTTTCTATTTTTTTCTTTCATTTTCTTTAATTTTGCTCTTTATTTTTTCCCTTGCTCTTTTTTTCTTCAATTTTCCTTCTTTCTGTTTTTTCTTTTGTTCCTTTTTTCTTGTTTTTCTTGCTCATTCTTTCTTTTTTCGTCATTCTAAATTTTTATCTTCTTATTTTATTTTATTTTTTATGAATTATTTATGATGAAGAAAAAATATAATCATTACTTATTATAAATATAATTAAAAAAACTCAAATATTTCATGTATTTTTATCAACATTATATATTTTAAAAATTAAAAATAACTTTGACGTATAAATTAACTTATATAATCAATTTATATTGAAGATGAATTAAAATAAATTAATTCTAATTTAATTTAATTTAGAAAAAAATTCAAGTAATAATTATCATTTATAATGTGTAACAGCTTAGGGTATTTCAAGTTTATTGATCATAAAAGTGCTTAACAGCACTTACATACCAAACACAATAATAATTTTTTTTAGCTTAAGCATTTTTATCCAAATACGTAACTACTTATTTTTAAATTAAGTTTCATCACCTTAAAAAGTGCCTTTATAAAAACCATTTTTTCAGTTAATCCAAATGGGCTCTTAATAGTTTTTCTATAACCCGACAAGATGACATATAGAAGGTTGATCATAGAGCAGGGCCCGTAGATCCCAATTTTCATGAAAGGGCCTTATATGGCCTATAGAAGTTACTAAGGTCTGTAGATGTACTCGTAGACGACCCGAGTCAATTTTAATAAGGGATAATTTGGTCTTTTCCAACCTTTTCCAAATCAAAACCTTGATATGTTTTGAATCAAAATAAGCCCTTTATTAGTACCCTAGTGCATTTACACTCATTAACATTTAGAATATTCTGAGAGCAAGATTAGAGAGGAAAAAAAGTTGGGTTCAAGCATTCCAACCTAGGGTCTTTGATTTTTTGAGTAGAATTTTAATATTCAAGGTATAAAATGCTACTCGTAGCATTGGATTGAGTTCGTTTGTATGGCCAACATCTAAATTCCTTTGTTAATTAGTTGAGTTGAGTTTTAGCCGTAGTTAAGTTTTGAATGAGTAAATTTTGTCTTCATTAAGTTTTGTCTAATTATGGATTGAAATTTCTAGTGTTATTACATCTTGAATTATTGAAATTATTGTTCATGACTTTCCTCATATGTTCCTAAGTTGAGTTGATGGTTATTGTTTCTTATTTACATTATTTTGAGTTGATAATGATGGTTTACATACATCAAGCAAATCATAATTTATAGTATATATACCTATTTACTGTGTCCAAATAAGTATCAAAATTGAGAATAAATGAAGTTTTCAGACAAGAGTTTTAAAGAGATGTGAGTAACTTTAAAATTATATTTTTTTTAATGAAAGAGCATGATGAGTTAGAAGAGTTTGAGCTTTAAGTAAAGTCAATTGGTTAATTTGAGAAATTAATTTACTTGAGGTATATAAGCATAATGAGTTACTTCGGGAGTAGTATTGAGCACCAATTTGGATAAGAATAGAGACAACTCTAATCCTATAAATTACAAAGCCAGCACAGGATAGGATCATGCCATTAATTCAATCTAATCTTCACTTGTCCTTAAAGAGGACTTTTATTTGGATTCGTTGACGTAATTACCCCATCCCTGGCAAGGTATGGGGCTGTTGTGAAATGAAAGCATAATCGTAGAATCATCTCTAGATTATAAATGATGATTGTAAGTTAGAGAAACTCCCCAGTGTAAATAATATCACTTTACTCAATTGCATCTACTGTTGACTAATTCTTTAATAATGTGCAGTCTTATTATGGTCCTAGTTTTTAGTATTAAGTGCAACTAAGTCAATTTATGTATTTACTGTTTTAGTGGGCACGTTGTTAGAAGTGTTTTACCATTGCCAAACTACTTTCCTTTAGTTCCTATTTTTTAGGTGTAGTTGTTATATTGTAAGCCTATAAAATGCCACTAGGTCTTCTGATTTTTATACAGTTGATTTGAGAAGTTAAAAAAAAAACTTGTATGAGTCTTTTCTTTTCAGCGCTTTATCTACTTGTTACTCCTCTTTCTTCCAACAATTTGTGGTATCAAAGCAATTGTAGAAAGTCCTTTTCCCTCACAAACACTATTCAAGCAAGCAAATATGATCCCTTTATTGTCCATATTAGCAACTTCATTTCTGGAAAAAGGCTGACATTCAAGATTAATCTGTAATATCCTTTGGTTCACATAACAAGTCTACCCTTTCCTATCCCCATTGTAGAAACATTGGCCTTTAGTTCTCCCTTTCCCTATTCTTTCTACCCTGTATCAAGATATTCGAAAAGAATGGAATCAATTGTAGATATGGATTTCCCATTTTCCTTCTTTGTTTCAACAGTGAGCTCTTCTTTAGAAGGAAATCTACTACCCTCCCACTTGTTTAGAATGGATAACCCTAAGTTCCCAAACAAGAGAAGTATTTCCATTTGTGGGAAGATTAAGTCGAAAAGGTGACTGATCACCTTATTCAGAACTAAAACAAACAGAAGATCCCTTTTTGGAAATACCTCGAAAGTAGAACGAAGTGTGGGAGAACCCAGTCCCCACAAATCCTCTGAAAGTATTTTGGCTACTTGAGAGTTGTTGGAATGAGATAAAAGAGGAAGTATTCGTACCCTTCTCACTTTTCTTACCACTAATAACATTTTATTCTTCATTTTTTATTTTCTCAACTTCGACATCCTTCTTTCCATCATTTTCACCCTTCTCAATTTCCTCACCACCAATATCATTTTGTTCACCATTCTTTGTTTTCTTGACTTCTATATCCTTCTTGCTGTCATTTTCAGTTTTCTCAACTACTGTGGCTTCCTTGGTTCAACCTAGATTTTCATATCATCTGCTACCTTCATTTTAGCAGATTCAAGTTTGTCATGCTCATAGGAGTTTCAACTTTCTCCTTGATGACATTAGATTCATCAATATTACCTTCTGATGGGGTAGAAATTTGATCAGGTTCCTTTTTCTCTTCCTTATACACATCACTTGTCTCCTTTCCAGCAGTTCACCGATATCATTTTTTCCTTCTAGTTTACCTGAAGCTGTTATCCCACTCTCAATAACACTTTTCATCACAACAGATAAGGTACTAGACTCAATGGGTAGAATCAAGCGGATCATTATAAAAGGATTAGCCAAAGGTGTAGTTTTAGATGTAGTAGTTGATCTTAAATGTCAGCCTTTTTCCAGAAATGAAGATCGCTAATATAGATAAAAGAGGGATCATATTTTCTTGCGTGAATGTGCTAGAGATGGAAAAGGACTTTCTATAGTTGCTCTGATACCACAGATTATTAGAATAAAAAAGAGTAAAGAGTAGACAAAGCACTTAAATGAAAAGACTCGCACAAATTTTTTCAACTTCTCAATTCAACTGCATAAAAATCAAAAGACCTAGTGCAATTTTATAGTCTTATGACTTAACAACTAAACATAAGAAATAGGAACAAAAATAAAGTAGTTCAGCAATGGTAAAACACTACTAATAACGTCCCCACTAAAATATAAATACATAAATTGACTTAGTAAAACTTAGTTGCACTTAATACTAAAGAATAAGACCATAACAAGACTGCACATTATTGAAGAATCAGTCAACACTCTCCCTTCTTCAAAATCATATCTACTTGACTATATCTTGTAAAGCATTATTTTATTCATAACCTTGTATGTATCATTTTAACTTCAATGTTCATGTGTTGAGTTATTCTAAGTATTTTGTCTTCCAACCTATAAACTGTACATTCTATGTATTGACATCATTCAATTTTCATCAATTTATGATGCAGATACAATGTTAGGGATCCTCAACAGCTACTCCTTTGAAATTCTATTCTTTTCTAATAATGATGATACCTTCTTTCTTTTGGATGGATCTTTTTATTTTAGTTTTCTTTCTTTTTTTATTACTTACTTTGATATAGCCATGAACTTATCTTGGCACCTTTTTATGAGTAATTAGAGGCTTTATAGATAGAGTCAGATATAGTCAAATGTTTCCTTTAAAGTCTGCTATATAATTATGATTTTCATATTAAGTTGATGAGATTGAGTTTATATCCTTATCTTGAGTATCTTTAAACTATTGTTATTTTTTTTACTTATGATGTTGAGTACCTTTTGTAAGTTACTGTATTTAGATTTGAGACTTCCATGGAGTGAGTTATCCATCCCAAGGGTTCGTTAGAATAGGAAATGATTTTCGAGTGTCGGCCATACATAGGATATACACTAAGATCATGAAAAATTATTTGAGCAAGGATTTAAAGAATCCTAGGATGTCTACAAAGTCATGCTTAATAAAATCCTTTTGTTATATGAAGCATGCCACATCTATAATTAGGATGCTACAGGATATTAGTAATTATTTCATTTCTTTCATATATTACATTTGTATAACAAAGTTTATAAAAGTTCCCGTAAAACTCGTACATTTATGCATTTTTAGATCATGCCATAAAAATGAACCTTCTACCAAAAGGTGTTCTGCCAATGCTGAGGTTCCACCCGCTAATGTTCCATTTCATTACAAAAGACTTACAAGGATCAAGAATCACGTAGTTGAGCCTGGGAAGGGTAGTGGAGTTAGAAGCATCCTTCAACACTTGTTACTAAGATTACTTTTACTTCCTAGGTGGAGTTTATAGGGGCTATTTCGATGCTCACTCAATGAGTGGCTACCCAAATTGGTCATTAAAGTACTTCGGTCCCAAGCTCTTGCTCCCAAATATATCTACTTCTACAAGGATTAGAGACTTCTTAATAATAAACAAAGTTTTCTTCACAGGTTCTAAGATTGAGAAGGACCCTAGATTGACAAGATATGGATGATCATAAAAGCAATTCATACTACAAAGATTAAGACAATTGAGCTTCCATCATATTAGCTCAAGGTTGTTGCAAATGTCTAGTACAATTAGTGGAAAAAGATTCATAGTGAGGATGCAGAGCATGCTATTTAAGATAAGTCTAAGAGTGCATTCCTTGATCACTTCTTTCTTAGGGATCTAATTAGAAGCAAAGGTAGAGGATTTTGTGAATATGAAATAAGAAGGATTGGTAATGGAGTACAACCTCAAATACTTTTAATTGTCTAGAAATGCTCTACAGATGGTCCTCAATATAAGATCTAAGAAGACAAAGTTTGTCTTTAGGTCGAGCAGGCATGTGAAGAAGGAGTACAAGACATCGTTTTTTATTTCTAACATGGAAATTTCCATATATATGGTGTATGCCCAACTAGTAGAGGTGGAAAAAAAGAAGGATATAGAGGAAAACATTCGCAAGAAGATCAAGTTAAATGGACATGAGCCTGATAAAAAACAAGGTAAGGGTAATAAGTTTTTCTTTTAGAAGAGGTATTTTATTTATGAACCATCATCTACAAGTAAACCAGCACCAAATAATAGGTATGATCAAAGGTTGCATAGTAGCAGAAACTTCAAGTCTCAAGGTTCTAAAACTCAAGGGAGTAAGTTCTAAAGGAAAGCCACCTTGTGGTAAGTACAATAAGCTTCATTTGGGAGAGTGTTGGAATGGCAACAATAGTTTCCACAAGTGTCATTAGAAGTTCCATTTCTAGAGAAAGTGTTCGATGTAGAGACAAGTTGATGGGGGTAACAAGTCTCAATCTTCTTATACAATACCACTAACTAGAGTAGCCCAAAGAGATACTACTTAAAGGGTAGGCAGTGGTTCAAACTGTTTGTATGCTATGGCTAGTCACCAAGATGAAAAGAACTCACTAGATATTGTCACTGAGTCTTTTCTTATGACATTTATGCTTTACATAAACTAATGTAACCTTATCTTTCGTGATCTCGTATATAGCTATTTTTTTAAGATCTTTCCTGAATGTCTTCTTAACCCTTTTAGTGTCTCTACAACTATCATTTAGTCTATAATTTAATATTTAACTGAGACATCATGGCTAATTTAGTTGAGTTAGACATAGTTGACTTTGATGTTATTCTAGGCATAGGCTAGTTTTATGCTTGTTATGTAGTTGATTATGAACCTATGTTTTCAAGTTTTAGTTTCCTAATGATCCCATCATAGAGAGAAAAGGTAGTCCAGTAGTGCCTAATGGTCGATTCATTTCCTACCTTAGAGCCAGAAAATTAATTGTCAAGGGGTATATCTACCACATAGTTTGCTTTAAAGATGCTAGTACAGAGGTACCATCCTTTCAGTCAGTTCCTATCATCACGGAGTTTCCAAAGGTCTTTCTTGATGATTCACCCATAATCCCTCCCAGTAGAAAGATAGACTTTGGGATATAGATTCTTCTTAATACACAATCTATTTCTATTCTACCTTATAGAATGGCCTTGACCAAGTTAAAAGAATAGTTGAAAGATCTCTTAGATAAAGGATTCATAAGGCTGAGTGTCTCACCTTGGCACACTCTTGTCCTATTTGTGTGAAAGAAAGATATTTCCCTTAGGATGTGTATTAGCCACCAACAGTTGAATAAGGTAACCTTAAAGAATAAGTACCCTCATCTTAGAATTGATGATTTGCTTGAACAACTTTCAGGTACCATTTGTTTCTCTAATTTAGACCTCAGATCAAGCTATCACTAGTTGAAAGTAAGAGGAAGTGGCATCCCTAAGATGTCCATCAAAACTTGTTATGGTCACTTTATCTTTCTTGTTGTGTCTTTCGATTTGACTAACACCATGTTATTTTATGGATCTCATGAACTGGGTATTTAAGCTATATCTAGATATATTTGTTATTATATTCATCAATGAGATATTGGTCAACTTAATAGATAAGGAAAAACATGCCAACCATCTCAGAATTGTTATTCAGACCAAAGGATAGTGAGTTGTATTCTAAGTTTCCAAAGTGTGAATGTTGTCTTGCATCCATAAATTTTCTAGGCCACATTATATCTACAAAGGCATTGAAGTTAATTTACAGAATATTAAGATTGTAAAGTACTGGCCTAAACCCATATCCTTGAATGAAATAAGAAATTTTTTGTGTTTGACTTGCTATTGTATAAGGTTTATAGAAGGGTTCATATCTGTATTCGCCACTAACTAAGCTGACTCATAACACCACATTCCAATGGCCTTATGTTTGTGAGAAAAGATTTTAGGAATTCAAAATCATGCTAACAACTTCTCTAGTGTAGTCTCTACCTGAGGGAATAGATTTTTCATCATTTATTGTAATGCATCAAGAGTTAGGATGGGTTGTATATTGACATAGAAAGATAAGGTTATAGCTCATATTTCTAAGAAGCATAATATTCATGAGAGAATTTACCTGACTCATGGACTTGAATTGGCAGCAATAGTATTTGCTCTCAAGATTTGGTTTCATCTCTATGGAGTGTATGCAGATTATTTACTGACCACAAAAACCTCCAACATGTTTTCAGTTAGAAAGAACTAAACCTAAGGTAGAGGAAATGACTTAAGTTACTTAAAGATTGTCATATGAACATCCTTAAGTCTATTGTAACATAATGATTTTTCTTATTAAGTTGATGGCATTGAGTATATATCAATGTTTTGAGTATCATTAAATTTCTATTATTATTTTCATGGATAATGTTGAGTGCCCATCTAAGTTACTCTATTTTGAGTTAAGACATTCACTAAGTGAGTTATCTAGGTAAAGGGTTCCTTAGGACAGGTAATGATTTTTTGATGACGGCCATGCCTTTGGTATACACTCTGGTCTTAACACATGATATATCAAATTAAACGCTTTTTATTCTTATTTCCAACTCTGTATTTGCATTATTTTAAGTTTGGACTAAAATAACATGCTCAATTTACTATAAGTTACCTACTTGCTAAAATCCCACTATTACAGTGACATCCGTCACAAGTTGGGAAGATATATAGGGTCACTCTATTAGATTAAAATAGTGAGACCAAATTTCAGCCATTTATGATGGTTTCAGTGACTATCTATCACGGGTCTGACGATTCATTGTCCAGATCATCAAATGGATTTTTTTGCACTTTTAACTCAATTTCTTAGGGGTAGTTTGATGCTTTTTTACTCGAAACTGCCCCTAAAGTATTCAAAGCAATCCCTACACTTCTAATAAACATAACAAACAATCAATGACCTCTCCACTTTTTCTTTCATTATCTCAAAATGTTTTAAACCCATAAGGCTTCAAGAAGAAAGAACTAAAGTTAATTCTCAAGGTTCCTTTTCTAAGTCCTTCGTCAGAAATATATATGAACACTCCCTACTTCATACTACACATACAAGGTTCATATATTATTATTCTTATTTTCTAAGTTACAAATTGAGGCTAGCAGTAAGGCCCTACATGTTGAAAGGTGTAAAAGTGCCTAAGAGAGGAATTTTAGAATTTTCTAAGTATCAATAGTTGGCACAAAAAAGTATAGGAGCCCTATGTTGTTCTGCAGGTCATAGCTTATGCTCGTGGAATGGAGGGTGGACTTGGTGAAAGATGATTTTCTAAAGTTTGGAGTATGAGATATTAGTACAGCTCATACATTAATTGATGGGCCGTAAGTCATGTCGTGGTTTGATATTTAGAGAAAAAAATTTTAGGGTCCAAAATGTTACCAGATGAGATCCCCCTTAACGACTCATGGAATGGACTACAACTCGTAATTGGGGTTTTGTGGCCCTATTTGGTAGTTTTAAGAAGGTACAATTTTGTCATTTCCTAATTTCCTATGCCTATGCCTATGCCATGCCCTTTAAGCCCCTAAATAAGCCCTTGTCAACCCTATACAACCCTAAATCATTTCATTCCAACTCATTTCTCAAATAACCTAACTCCTAAACTTCTCCCAAACACTCTCAAGTTTGTCAAGTCTTTCAAGAGAAGAGTCCAACCTAGGGTTTCGGTTTCCTCCAAAATCAGATTTTCATCTACTAAATTACACTATAGTATATGGGTTTTGATTTATGGAGACCTTTCCTCTATAAAGTACAACCATTCATTTTCCTCATCTATTTATAAGTCGTGGAAACATATTGAAATTTTATGAACTCTTTGATATGATGATATTATAAAGTATTTTATGTTGTTTTATCCTGGTATACTATTATGCAATGCCATGCCATGTGAAAAGTAGGATTTGAATGAGGGTCTGATGATACCCTATACAAGTCTTCTAATGCCTTTGGTGGGTTATTTTGAATAATGCTTAAGTGATTCTATTTTACTCCTCTCATGTAATTTACTATTGAATTGCATGGTTTTAGAATTTTGTACATGTACTATCATGATCCAAGCCTAGGGCCTAGATGTGACCGGCGAATGGAGAACCCGAAGGAACCATAAACAAGCATCATAACATATTATTACACATCCTTGGTCGCAAAAGCAATTAAAAGGACAATGAGAGATAGGCATAAACAAGGGAATTGGGACTAAGGGTAGATTTCCATATGATAACATCAAGAAACATGATAGTCAAGGCTCATAGCATAGATACATAACATGTCCAACAACACCTCTACTACATGGATAAGGGCGAGGGCCATGAAAAACATTTGAGCTCACCATCATAGTTAATACATAAAAAAAGAAAGATAATCTTAGTACATAGTAAGATATCTTAAGCAACTTCCTCAGAATGCACAACTCGCCAACAAACTTGAGAGACAATCGTACAAGCCATATGGAGGAGGTGGATGATCAAGGGGTGCACCGATTCCTACATGGTAACATCATGTAGGCATAAAGTATGCGTTAATATATTCGAATAAACTAAGTATGTGGGATGCAATGCAATAAGAGATAGGCATTATAGGCAAAATACAAAATCATAGGCAATGAATAACATATTAACAATATGACATGTATGAATGATGTTTGAAGTAAAAACATGCTTACAATCCAAATAAACTTGTATAGTCCATAATACATTGTGTGGGAAGAAACCTCAACTAACTTAAAATAAGACCAAGTGAGCTACAACTTGAAATTCAGATGTCAACCCCATATCAAAAGAAAAGGAGAAGTTACTTGCCAAGGTATACCTCATAATGCCTAAGTTGATCCACTAAGCCTTGTGTAAACCAGGTACTTACCTCAAGCCCAGACTTAGGTACTTGCCTTAAACAATCATATTTAGGGTACTCGACTCTTAGAGATTTGGGGACTTGCCTCTAATCCCTTCACCTATGGTGGTACGTAGTTCTAGGACTTGGGGACTCGTCTCTAGTCCACTCAGTGCTAAGTCTAATCCCATGGAATATATAAGATAATCGTACTTTAATAACTTGCAATAAACATAGAGATATGGCCCGAGTAGCTCTCAACATTATTGACCTCAAATGGTGATCGTAACTTAAAAAATAGGAATGGGTTATCATCAACATTACCCTTTTATTAACACCAACATCAAAGGATAACAAGAGGTATAATCTTAAGGGGCTTAATCCGATCCTACAATATCATCAACATTTTCATGATTTGAACATATCTTTAGAAATCTCGTTATCATCATAGAGTCACTTGAATCATAACTCAACCAATAGATCATCAAAACATAAAAAATTGTTAAAAGGCATTTTATCAAATACTTGGTGGGTGTGTAATGCTACTGTAAAACCATGCAATTTAGGAGTATTATCATGCTTGGAAACCCAATGTAAAACCATTAATAGATACTTGGTAACACCCTCAAGCAATATACATTAAAACTCTTCTTCAAATCTCACAATAGATCTTAGATTCATAGCCCAAAACATAGTAAAACAATCACAATTTCATAAACCCCAACATAGTGTGCAGGGATTTTCATAATAAATAAGACCCATGAGTAAATCATCTTTAAATCATGTAATTTTTAAGAAAAGAAAGCTTGGGCATCATAGGTGAAAGGAACCCATGATAGAAACCATAATACCTTAAATTTAGAGAGTGTCTTGAAGAAGATTTGAAATGGAGACTTGTAGCTTGAATGAAATCCTAAGATCGTGATGAGTTTTGGGACTTTTGAATATTGAGGAGGACTTGGGGCTTGACTTGGTTTCCTTGAATTCCAACAAGACTTCATGAAAACCTTGACAATGGATAGAGAATTTGATGAAGATTAGAGAGGATTATGAGAGGTTTTTGGTTGGTTTTTAGGGCTCAAAACGGCTAGACCATGAAGCATTTTTGTGTATATAGGTATAAGGTTATTACCTAATTGCCCTAGAGTAAAAAACAATTTTTTGGAAATTTTTGAACTAGTCCGTATTAGGTCCGTGTCGCAGACCCATTGCGGACAACTACTATTTTTGTAAAGTTTCACCAAAAATTATTTTTCTTGGCACGGACAAAGTATATCTTGTAGGTACTCGTTCTCCCATGCAATTTTGCCCTCTGAATAAGATTACGAAGTTGGTTTTGAGAAATTCAGCATGGATTTTGAGATATTGAAAAATAAAGCATCATAAGGTCTTTCCAAACTACGTGGAGGGGTGTTTAAATATCCTTGATTTGAGATATAAGGGAATTATGATTATGGGGGCATTCCTAGGCGAATATGGAGTGTTTCAATATGTTCCCCTTGGGAACATTCATCCCCGAATGTTGAAGAACTGTACATGAGAAGAGTAATCATGAACAAATAAGCTCCAACAAGAATACAACAACACAATTAAAACACAATTTTCAAAATCATAACACGAGTGTCAAAATTATCATGAACTTGTCAACATAAACATGAATGCATACAAGTGACATGGGGGATGGAGCATAACACTTGAAATAATAAAAGGACTTGACGTGTTATCATAAGCTTTAATAGAATGAAAGAGGTACGGATATTGCTCTTCAATGCCCGGTTCAGCTCTCTGGGAGGCACTATCGACTTGGCGATTCTTCTAATGGGCCTTGAGAAACACTACGTCCTCATCAATCAACTTCTTCATCCCTTCCATCTAATACCTCCACCAGGACCTTCTCCTAAGCTAACTTATCCTCCACAACACCCACAACCTCAAAAGGGGTCTATGACACTAGAGTCACCAACACATCCCCTCAACCTAAAAGCATGCAAAACTAGGCAACCCGCAACCATATCTGTAGGTAATTCTAATCCTTAAGCAACCTTAATAACCTTTCTCTATAGCCTACAACGACTCACAATCCTAAAATCAATTGTCAACCCTAAACCTACCTAGTCCACTTGGTACCATAAACCACCATCTCTCCCAAGAAACATCGCTTCACCCAAAACTTCTAACCCTAGTAAGACGGAATGAAGGCCTTGCTTAATCTAGACCTTTCCAACCAAAGAAGATCAGGAACCATCAAGAATACTACAACACCATGCTCAACTTCCTCCAACCTAATCCCAAATCTAGTGAAATGATGGACCCCTCAAGTCACCTCTTACCACCATCATCAACACATGCTATGTTACTTAGAGCACCGACCAAAACATTACGCTTACTGGGGAAAATGATGCACACTCATGTCATGATCCTTAAAGTATTCTAACCACCTTCTTGTTATCCTTCATCTACACCTATCATATTTTGCAAACAACCTCTCATCCCCAAAACGTATAGCACTACTCCCAAATGATTCACAAGATCTAAATAAATCAATGCTTCAGCACTAGAGTCCACCTCCAACAAGCCAAGGTAGGGTTTTAAGACCGTATTCATGAAACCCATAAACATAGTCATAACATAAGTCAACCAACAACTCCAACAATACTCAAATGTTCCCCTAGTCTAGAAAGACACTTAGGAATATCACCTACCCTCATCCTCACTTATAGACAAAACCCAAAACAGAGAACAAGCTTAGAGAAGTGACTAACCCATTATAGTTGACCAAATAATTTGACTATCCTTAACCATCATATTACAACCTTACGGGTTCTGTACTCATTGGAAACATGATATACAAGTAGCCAAACCACCTCAAAACCTCCAATCCAACAAACTAAGTTCAACCAAAATCACAAGACAAGACCCTATGCAATAAGAACATAGGGAAACCCTTAGAGATCAATTGGATCTTAAGACAAGAATGGTCCTACCTCCTTTGCTACCACTTGACAACCTCCCACTCAAAGACGAGTTCACAGGGAGTCGAATTCTAACTCTATGGGTTCTACTATCTATGGGGACATAATATGCATGCACTAATCCACCCCAAGCATGTCATCAATTCTACCACATCAACTCCAACAAGTCACAAGGCAAGACCTAAGGCAAGATGAACACAAAACAACACCAATGAACATTCTTAGCAACAATATACTTGTCACGCCCCAAATCTCTTTAAGGCGGACTGGTACCCATTGCCGATAAGGCCCGGGAGAACCAACTATATCTACATCCTTTCTATATGCAATATAATGAATTCCATCTTAAATATGCCTTTAAAAAAAGGAAAATTGCCCTAACAAGCCAAAAGGAAAAGCATATGATTAGGCCATTGGGGCCACGCTGTCTGAAATACAAAACATGCCCACACTTTAATTTACATAGTCTACAAAGCCAGACCACCTTTGATTACATTCTGGGATCATGTACTTTACATTCTTTACATCACTTTACCTTTACTGTAACATCTGTATAATCTGTGCACATCATATCATAAAAGACCCAGC
>DF359037.1:643-57980 GCA_000787875.1 Solanum virginianum
TAATGGTATTTGGCATACTTCGGCACCAGAAATTATATGCTAAATTTTCTAAATGTGAATTCTGGTTGTCTTTAGTGGCATTTCTGGGGCATATTATAGGGGCTGACGGCGTCCGGGTGGATTCCCAAAAGATTGACGCCATAAAGAATTGGCCTAGGCCTATGAAGCCGACAGAGGTGCATAACTTCCTAGGGTTAGCTGGTTATTATCAGAGATTTATGGAGAAGTTTGCATCCATTTCAGTGCCTTTGACAAGGCTAACTCAGAAGGGAGCGAAATTCTAGTGGTCTGATGCTTGTGAGCGTAGCTTCCACGCGGATCATCAGTTGCTTAGTGGTGGCGGCCTAGATCGACATGGACATCGCTCGTATTTAGGCCCACGCCCAGGGCATAGAGGACCGATGCAGGGGGTGCCAGTCTGACAGGGTTGATGACAGAGGCCATCCCAAGAGGGCCAGATCATCTGGATATTCAGGGGATTTTTGAGGCAGGCAGCCTCAATATTAGCAGCAGTAGAGCAGATATCCTTCTCAGCCAGTATAGGGTACACCCTTATAGTTCACCAACAGGAGGTCAGAGGGCGCCGATTATTCAGGGGCAGGCCCGAGTTCCAGGGCTGCAGGTTCACAGCTGGACAGAGGCTCCAGCAGTCAGATGAGACCCTCCAAACCTTCGTGTTCTTATTGTAGGAGGCAGCACCCCGGGGAGTGTTTTTGCACCACTAGTGTTTGCTTTGTGTGTGGCCGTCAGGGCCACCAGATTAGAGATTGTCCGATCAGAGGTGGTGCAGATGGTTCAACTCAGTTTATTGGGTCAGTCGATGGTTCGTCTTCATCCTCGGTAGCCATACGCTCTGCAGGGAGAGGTATGCCAGTGCCAGCAGGTTGACGCAGGAGTCATGGTGGAGTTCCTGGGTCTAGTAGTCCTTTGAACCGCACTTATGCATTGGCCAATTGGCAGGACCAGAAGGCGTCGCCAAAGGTTATCACAGGTATATTATTAGTTTTTTCTCAAGCTGCGTATGCACTAATTGATCCTGGTTCTACATTATCATATATTTCTCCTCTGGTTGCTAATAAAATGGGGATAAAGTCTGAGCCGATAGAGCCTTTTTATATAGCAACATTGGTAGGGGATTCTATTATTGCCAGTCGCATTTATAGAGACTGTTCGATATTCATTTGTGGCTGTTGCACTAAGGCCAATCTGGTAGAGTTAGATATGACTGAGTTCGATGTGATTATGGGTATGGATTGGCTAGCTTCTTGTTATGCTAATGTTGATTGTCAGAAGAAGGTAGTTAGTTTCCAATTTCTGGGGGAACCAGTTATTGAGTGGGCAGGTAGTACTGCGTCACTAAAAGGTAAGTTTATTTCATACCTCAAGGCCAGGAAAATGATCCGAAAAGGTCATCTTTATCATCTAGTCCATGTACATGATTTAGAGGCAGAAACAATGGCTCTTCGGTCAATCCCAGTTAATGAATTCCTAGATGTATTTCCAGATGAGCTTCCAGGCCTTCCTCCCGAGCGGGAGTTAGAGTTTGCTATAGATCTGCTGCCAGGCACTCAGCCTATTTCTATTGCTCCGTACAGAATGGCACCAACAGAATTAAAGGAATTGAAAGAATAGCTGAGGGATCCACATCTATAAACAAGAGGCTACAAGCACACCAGTGGAATTAAAGGAATTGAAAGAATAGTCGAGGGATCTATTAGAGAAGGGCTTTAGTCGGCCTAGTACGTCAACCTGGGGAGCTCCAGTGTTATTTGTAAGGAAGAAAGATGGATCGCTGCGGATGTGCATTGATTATCGGTAGCTAAATAAGGTAACGATAAAGAATAAATACCCCTTCCCCAAGATTGACGATTTGTTTGACTAGTTGCAGGGAGCTAAATGTTTCTCAAAGATAGACCTGCAGTTGGGTTACCACCAAGGGTTACTATCAGGTGCGAGTACGGGAGGCGAATATCCCCAAGATAACATTCTGGACCCGGTATGGGCATTATGAATTCAGAGTTATGTTTTTTGGGCTGACGAATGCCCCAACCATATTCATAGATCTTATGAATTGGGTATTCAAACAGTTCTTGGATATGTTCGTGATTGTGTTTATTAATAACATTCTGGTCTATTCTCGGTCATAAGAGGAGCACGTGGATCATCTGAGAATGGTACTTGGCATACTTTGGCATTAGACATTATATGCTAAATTTTCTATATGTGAATTCTAATTGTCTTCAGTGGCATTTCTAGGGTATATTATAGGGGCTGGCGAAGTCCGGGTGGATTCCCAGAAGATTGAGGCCCTAGTCCTACGACATCTACAGAGGTGCGTAGTATCCTAGGGTTAGCTGGTTATTATCAGAGATTTGTGGAGAAGTTTGCTTCCATTTTAGCGCCTTTGACAAGGCTAACTCTGAAGGGAGCAAAATTTTAGTGGTCTGATGTTTGTGAGCGTAGCTTCCAGTTGCTAAAGGAGAAGTTGACTATTGCTCCAGTCTTCACTCTTCCCGAAGGTTTGGATAGGTATGTGATCTATTGTGATGCCTCTGGTGTTGGGTTGGGGTGTGTGTTGATGCAGCATAGGGAGCGAAATTCTAGTGGTCTGATGCTTGTTGTGATGCCTCTGGTGTTAGGTTGGGGTGTGTGTTGATGCAGCATGGCAGGGTGATAGCTTATACTTCCCAACAGCTCAGGAAACATGAGAAGAACTATCCTACTCATGATTTGGAGTTAGCTGCGGTATAGTCCGCGATATTCATCAGCTGGCTAGTCTTGGAGTTTGTTTGGCTGATTCTGGAGATGTTGGGGTTTTGATTCGAGGTGTGGCTAAATCTTCCCTTATAGGAGAGATTAGACAGCGTTAGTACGAGGATCCTATGCTGGTTTAGTACAGAGATACCACCCTTAAAAAGGGAAGTACTCTATTTTAACTTACCTATGATGGAACATTATTATTTAGAGGCAGGTTGTTAAATAAGATAACGACCTAGTACGTCACTCTAGGGAGCTTCGATGTTATTTGTAAGGAAGAAAGATGGATCACTGTGGATGTGCATCGATTATTGATAACTAAATAAGGTAATGATAAAGAATAAATACCCCCTCTCCAAGATTGACGATTTGTTTGACCAGTTACAGGGAGCTAAATATTTCTCAAAGATAGACCTGCAATCGGGGTACCATTAGGTACGAGTACGGGAGGCAAATATTCCCAAGACAACATTTCAGGACCTGGTATGGGCATTATGAATTCAGAGTTATGTCTTTTGGGCTGAGGCTAACGACGTCCGAGTGGATTCCATGAAGATTGAGGCTGTAAAGAATTGGCCTAGGCCTATGATGTCGACAGAGGTGCATAGCGTCCTAGAGTTAGCTAGTTATTATCGGAGATTTGTGAGAAGTTTGCTTCCACTTCAGTGCTTTTGACAAGGCTAACTCAGAAGGGAGCGAAATTCCAATGGTCTAATGCTTGTGAGCTTAGCTTCCAGTTGCTAAAGGAGGAGTTAACTATGGCTCCAGTCTTGACTCTTCCCGAAGGTCTGGATGGGTATGTGATCTATTGTGATGCCTCTGGTGTTGGGTTGGAGTGTTTGTTGATGCAGCACGATAGGATGATAGCTTATGCTTCTCGGCAGCTCAGGAAACACAAGAAGAACTATCCTACTCATGATTTGGAGTTACCTGCTATCAGGTGCGAGTACGGGAGGCGAATATCCCCAAGATAACATTCTGGACCCGGTATGGGCATTATGAATTCAGAGTTATGTTACCTGCGGTGATTTATGCCTTGAAGATGTGGAGACATTATTTATATGGGGTTCACATTGATATTTATACTGATCATAAGAACCTCCAGTACTTCTTTAAGCAGAAAAAGCGGAACTTGCGGCAGCGGAGGTGGTAGGAGTTGCTAAAAGATTATGATATGGATATTCTCTACCATCCTAGGAAAGCTAATGTGGTGGCAGATGCACTTAGCCATAAGTACATGGGTAGTTTAGCGGATACACCTTCAGAGAGGAGGGAGATAGTCCACGATATTCATCTGTTGGCTAGTCTTGGAGTTCATTTGGCTGATTCTGGAGATGTTGGGTTTTCGATTCGAGGTGTGGCTAAATCTTCCCTTACAGGAGAGATTAGGCAGCGTCAGTACGAGGATCCTATACTGGCTCAGTACAGAGACACCGCCCTTAAAAAGGGAAGTACTCTATTTGAACTTACCTCCGATGGAATATTATTATTTAGAGGCAGGTTGTGTGTACCTGATATGGCAGGTTCGCGATGATAGGTTATGGACGAGGTATATTATGCTCGCTATTCTATTCATCCAGGGTTAACAAAGATGTACCATGATCTCATATGCCTATATTTGTGGGGTGGTATGAAAAGGGACATAGCAGAGTTCGTCGCTCAGTGTTCGAATTGTTAGCAGGTCAAAATTGAGCACCAAAATCCCAGTGGTCTATTATAGGAAATGGAGATACCAACGTGGAAGTGGGAGATCATTAATACAGATTTTATTACAGGTTTACCTCGCACTCTACGAAGGTATGATTCCATTTGGGTTATTGTTGATCGGCTAACAAAATCAGCCCATTTTTTCCGATTCGGACTACCTACTTAGCTGAGGATTATGCTAGACTTTATATCAGGGAGAATATGCCACTTCATGGTGTTCCCATTTCTATTATTTCTGACAGAGGTGCCAGTTCCCCGCAAATTTTTGGAGGTCATTTTAGGCAAGCTTGGGGACGCAGGTGAGTCTTAGTACAATATTCCACCCCCAGCCTGATGGACAGGCTGAGCGCACTATTTAAACTTTGGAAGATATGCTGCGAGCCTGTGTTATTAATTTCAGAGGTAGCTGGGATGATCATTTTTCGCTTACTGAATTTGCTTATAATAACATCTACCACTCCTATATATTTAGATGGCACCGTATGAGGCATTGTATAGTAGGAAGTGTAGGTCACCGATCAGTTGGTTTGATATTGGAGAGACTACGTTGATTGGCCCATACGTGGTTTAGCAGGCTGTGGATAAGGTGAAACTCATTCGGAAGCGATTAATAGTGGCTCAGAGTCGGCAGAAATCTTATGGAGATATTTAGCAGGTGGTGGATAAGGTGAAACTCATTCGGGAGTAGTTGTTAGCGGCTCAGAGTCAATAAAAATCATATGTAAATAATTGCCATCGATATTTAGAGTTTCAGATTGGTGACTGGGTTTTTCTTAAAGTATCACCTATGAAAGGTGTTATAAGGTTCAGTAATAAAGGGAAGCTCAGTCCGAGATACATTGGGCCATATCAGATTGCTCGTATAATAGGCAAAGTTGCCTATGAATTAGATCTGCCAACTGACTTGGAAGTAGTACACCCGATATTCCACGTTTCTATGCTTCGTAAGTGTATTGGCGACCCTTCCGAAGTCTTCCCTGTGGATGATATCTAGGTTACGGAAGAATTATCTTATGAAGAGCAGCCCGTAGCCATACTTGATCGTCAAGTGAGAAGATTATGAAATAAAGATGTGGTTTCGATTAAGGTATTGTGGCAAAATAATAACCGAGAGGAAATGACCTGGGAAGCAGAAGAGCAGATGAAGAAGCAGTATCCTTACCTGTTCTCGGTGCCTCCAGGTAATTCAATTCTTCACTTAACTGTGTTGTGTGATAACTGAATTATTGGTCAATGGATGTTGTTGTGATAATTGAAAAGGAAACTTTCCCTAAATTGTTTGTATGACTCATATGGCCGATTTAACATTCGAGGATGAATGTTTTAAGGAGGGGAGGATGTTAGAACCCGTATGTCCTTCATTGGATCAATTAGGAAAATTTTGGGATGAAAAGTGGAATTTTTGGAAGTTGGAGTTCATGGAAGTAATTAGGTGGTTCCCATATGAATTGTGTTAGGCTCTAATTGGACCAAGTGTGGTATGGACCATACACACTTAGCAAGTCTTGCTTAAGTAATGTTGTTTTATGTGTTGTAAAGGTTGTAAGCATGTTGTAGTATGTTAAAATGAAGGAAAATTATGAAATATGGAAGGTTGGAAGTGAATTGTGTGTGCAAAAAGGTTAGGCCGTGTGAGTATATGAATGATGTGTAGTGTTGTATTGTGTTGGGCCAATGAATTGATGCTTAGTTAGTATAATATGATCATTATAGGGTGAAGGAATGATTGGGAACCATCCATGTGTATATGTAGCATGTTAACTGGATTTGTGTTAGGTTTATGCTAGACTTTTTTTCAGGGAGAATATGCCACTTCATTTGGGAACCATCCATGTGTATATGTAGCATGTTAACTGGATTTGTGAATATGGTTAAGTGGTGATAATTAGAGCTATTATTATTATATTGTCGTTTGAATTGATTATTGATGTTGTTGGATTGTTGTTATTATTGATGGATTAAGCCGAGTTGAATTCTCGGGGTGGCCTATTTTAAGGGGAAATGCGGCCTAAATATTTGTAGAATTAAGTGCGAAGTTGGAATTTAAGGCCCAAAAAGTCTTTAGCTAATTGCTTGGCATTGTTATGAATTGTTTGTAGACTTTGGGTGATCCAAAGCATAAGTTGGAATTGGGCTTGCATTGGAATATTTTGGAGAGCATTGGAGATATGTAAAGCAACCTTTCCTTTTGGCATGTCTTAGTTAAAAATAGGCCGTGATGCGAGCCTTGAGAGAACTCTATACACGCAATCTGAGTATGTGTATGATCTATATTTGTTCCTTGGCATTCTCATCTCTTGCACCATCTCTGGAGTATACCTAGGAAACATAAAAACTTAAGACTATACTCTTTCACTGTCATTCTTCCTTGCTTCAGCTTCAAAAAGTCATCCATCTTCGCCTCCCTCAACTTTTGAGGAAAGAAGTAGTCAAGGAAGGTAGTCTCAAACTCCTCCCATACTGTAGGCTCCGCATTCTCACCCCTAGTCTCCTCTCACTGGTTGTACCAAATGTTAGCGACGTCCTTTAATTGGTAGGAAGAAAGCTCTACTCTCTCAATCTCATCAGAATGTATCGCTTTCAAGACCTAGTATATTTCATCAATGATGTTTTGTGGATCCTTCTCAACCTTAGACCCCGTATACACTAGCACGTTCATCCTTAAGAAGTCTCTGAGTTGGGTTGCATCTGAGGGCTCCTGTAAGCTTGAACTAAGAGCTTGTAGACCCCGACTGTTACCCTGGGAGGCCACCAACTGAGTCAGCATAGTGATGGCTCCCCTAAACTCCGCCTCGATAGTGGGAGCTGGCTGGGGCTGAGCATGGGGTGCTTGTGAGACCTCAGCAGTCCTAGCAGGCCGTCCTTGTCTCCTTGCCTCTAGCTGGACCGAGACCTCAGGTTGGGTGTTCTCAGCAGCTGGGGCTGCGACATCTCTCTGAGCAGCTATTCACTTTGGTAGCATTTTCTATAAACATGTAGCGCCTGAGTTAAAGTGAGATTTCCATAAGGTTAAACCCCATCACATGAGTTCAGATCATAGAAGAAGGGTAACACTTCCTAATGTCCTATAGCTTCCTGCTTATGAAATGTCATGCATAACAAACCCATAAACAAGACTCTACTAGGCATGGCTTCATAGACTCCCTAGGACACTCAAACTCTAGGCTTCGATACTAAGTTTTTCATGCCCCGGGAGGGTACCCTAGGTGTAACTGGCACTCGGAGACTATTGCTAGCCCCCAAGAGGACCGCCTAGTCTCATCGCCTTCATTCAATCAATTTATATTGCGGAAGATATTAAGTAATTAAAAAGGGGCTATCAGTGGCTGAAAAACTATTCGTAAGAGTTGGTTAATTCATTAGCAGAAGATAACAAAGAAAGGATCAGTAGGCTATATACTATCAACTCTGCCTATCATAAAGAAATACGAATAATATATTAGTCTCAATAAATAAGAAACAGAGGAAATGACTTCAACATAAACTATCAGTTGTCTATGTTTATGAAGCCTCTATAGCTTTCCTCTAAGAAGATACCATCAAAGGACATGACTACCATAGTCCAATGAAATACTCCAAATAGATAAAAAGATAAATATGTCCTCTAAAAGTAAGGGAGGACTCACCAAGTCTCTGTCTGGGGATCTATTAACCTCAACGATTAGCCTGCTGAAGTCCTCTGTTTACAGAATCTGTATCATGAAACAATGTAGTGCCAAAGCAGCATTTGTATATGGAAAGTACAATACGTAAAACTTGCTAAAGTAAATAGCAAGGGCTAAACAATATACAATGACATCAACTCATCAATCATTCAACCTGAACTCAGAGTAAGGAACATGACTCTATCACATCACTATCCATCAAGACATTATACTATCACATCAATCTCAGTGTGCTATGAACATAAAACCTATCTGGGAGTTTCTATAATTGACAATCAACACCTATGAGCAAGTGATGATACAATAAAGTGATGTCGTTGCCACATCTGCCCAGTACCTTATCGGGATCCCAAAGACATCTATCAGGTCCTCTGCGGGACAAAGGAAATATCCGCTTTCATGGTCCAATCCTCTCATATGCTAGCCACATAGTTAATGAGTACGAGTGAGACTCACTCATACCTATTTCAGTGCTAATACTCCTCCCAGGACTCGATATGCACATAACTCTATCAACATCAGTCTAGTTATACAACCAACGCCCCACGCAGGGACCTCATCTCATCTAACATTCTATCAACTCAAGGAATATATTCTTCCTTCCAAAGCTAAGGTTCAACCTCATTTAGATTCTAAGAATACTAATTCCATCAACTTCAGCTATCAACATACTTATCTCAAGACCCATACAACATCAATCAATATAGTCAGACAGTCAAGGCACTAGACATTAGCCCTACGTGCATTCTTGAAGTCTTTAACAGAGGATTCATGTAGGGTAAAAACATAATCACACAATAATACATGTAAATAGTTAACTCAAAATATGATGATCATCAATTTAAGATATTATATAGAAATTAAAGATAAATTTCAATAAAATCTTTAAAAATTACAATTCAAGACCTATCAACTATCGATCTCTAACTTACTATATTCATTGGGCATATGAGAGAACAATTCCATATTCTGGGTACCCTTTATATACCTAGGATTGAAGATTGTATGAATCTTCAAGGAAATTGAACTCAAATTCTCAATCCTCCAAGCTCTCTTTCTATCTCTCTCAAGAACTTTCACATAGGAACTTAGGAAAAAATGGGTTTTAGAAACCCTTAGTCAGTATAAAATGTCCTTTAAAATACGTTTTAGGAATTAGGATTTTCACATAGGAACTTAGGAAAAAATGGGTTTTAGAAACCCTTAGTCAGTATAAAATGACCTTTAAAATACGTTTTAGGACTTAGGATAGGATGAAGAATGATCAAAAGGTCCTTTGCAAATTAAAAGAAAAAGTTGCAAACATTGTACACTGGTCCGCAACACGCCAGGGGCGCGGACCAGAGTATTTTGCAATTTTTTTTGAAATTCAATTTCAGTCAAAATTTTAAAAAGAATCTTAGGTATGTCTCTGTGTCCCCTCCACGGTGCAGACAAACACTGTTTTTGCATTAATTCACAAAAATTATTTTTCGACCCAATTGCTCTTAAATTAGGTCGAGACCATTTTCTCATTCTATTTTTTGCACCGATTGCAAATCCTATCTCCAATTTTCCATCGGAGCTTTGGAAGATACATTGTGCACATAATTACATTTTAGGAACACTTCAGTAATTTTATGGGGTGTTACAAATAAATCTCCATCAACTCTTTATACATTTTGGTAGTGCCAGTATGAATTGAATATGAAGAGTTATAAGTTTCTTTCATGATCAGCTTCTTCAACTTGTCATCATTGGGTACATACAACCTCCCTTGATATTGGATTGCCCCATCTCCCACTTGTAAGAAGACCTCCACCTTTCCATCTTTCACTAAAGATTTCAACTCAACCAAAGTGGGATCAAGATCTTGTTTGGGCTTAACCTAATCAATCAAGGAAGATACTGACCAATGAAGAACCATTGCGCCACCCTTTCTGGACTCACTCAATCTCATTCCTAGACTTGCCAACCTATGGACATCTTTAGCTAACTCTTTTTTCCCATCGTCTTCTGTATGTGACACATTACCCATGGAAATCTTACTAAGGGCGTCAGCTACCATATTTGCTTTTCCGACATGGTACTTCATATTTTTATCATAATCTTTGAGTAGCTCTAACCACCTCTATTGCCTCAAATTGAGATCCTACTGGATGAACATGTGCTGGAGACTCTTGTGGTTGGTGAAAACATCTACATGGACTCCATACAAGTAGTGTCACCAAATTTTTAAGGCAAACACCACTGCCACGATGAGTCGAGTAATTCTTCTCATGCACTTTCAACTGCGTTAAAGCATAGATAATCACTTTACCATTTTGCATTAGCACGCAGCCCAACCAAATCCTTGATGCATCATAATACATGACGAATCCATTATTCTTTTCTGGCAATGCCAATATAGGGGCTGAAGTCAACTGATCCTTCAAGGCTTGAAAACTCCTCTCACATTCATCCGTCCACATAAACTTAGCCTTTTTTTGAGTTAGCTTGGAGAGTAGAGATGAAATTGTGGAGAAGTCTTGCACAAATATCTATAGTAACCATCTAGACCAAGAAACTCCTTATGTCGATGGGAGTCAATGGCCTTGGCTAGCATTTTATCACTTTTGTCTTTTTAGGATCAACTTTGATGCCCCCTCTAGATACTACGTGCCCAAGAAAGGCAACCTCATCTAGACAAATCTCACACTTGTCAAACTTTGCATAGAGCTTATGTTCCCTCAGGGTTTGTAGTACTACCCTCAAGTGCCCCATGTGCTCTCCCTCACCTCGAAAATAGATAAAAATGTCATCAAAAATAGCATAACGAACATGCTGAGGTAAGGTTTGAATACCATATTCATGAGGTCCATAAATATCATTGGTGCATTAGTGAGGCCAAAGGACATTACCATAAGTTTGAAACGATCATACTTAGTATGGAAAGCCATCCTAGAGATGTCACCTATCACACCCTCAATTGGTAATAATCGTATCGCAAGTTAATCTTGGAGAAATGAGTGGCCCTTTGTAGTTTATCAAACAAATCATCTATTCTCGAGAGAGGATACTTATTTTTGATGATGACCTTATTGAGCTGTCGATAATCAATACATATACGGAGCTACCCATCCTTTTTAATTACAAATAACACCAGTGCATCCTATGGAGATCGACTAGGTCTAATGAAACACTTCTCCAACAAATCCTTCAGTTGTTCCTTCACCTCTTTCAATTTCATGGGAGCCATTCCATAAGGATGGATTGAGATGGGCTGTGCCCTTTACATACCTGGGATTGAAGATTGTATGAACCTTCAAGGAAATTGAACTCAAATTCTCAATCCTCCAAGCTCTTTTTCTTTCTCTCGGGCAAAAGATCTATACCAAAGTCTATCTCTCTCTTGGGAGGGATACTCAATAACTCATCTGGGAAGACATTAGGGAACTCAAATACAATCGGGACTAACTAAAGAGAAATGACTTTGGAAGAGATATCTCTGACCCTCACCAAGTGGTAGATACACCCCTTGGAAATCATCTTGCAAGCCTTCATACAAAAAAATCAACCCCTATATGAAGAGTGGCTACCCTTCCATTCAAGAACTGGCTCATTAGGGAATTGGAATTCGACCCTACAAGTTTTACAATCAACGGAGGCATAGGAAGTATATAACCAATCCATCCTCAAAATCACATCAAAGTCTACCATGAAGATTAGCTCAACTAAATCACATGGGATCACTTTACGAGTAATAGAAATGGGACAATCCCTATAGACTCTTCGAGCAATGATAGACTCACCCTTGGGGTTACTCACCTCATAAGGTTTAGGGAGGACTTCAAGACATGTATGAAACTTACATGCTAAGAATGGAGTTACAAAAAAAAGTTTTCTCCCTGATTTAAATGTGCATATGTATTAGAATCATAAACTTCTAACATTTCGGTGACCACATTTGGGGCTTCCTCAACCTCTTGATGATCGTGAAGGGTATAGAATCGATTGACCCTTGGGGCACCTTGAGCTTGCCCCTTTGGCCTTGGGGTCTTTTTCCTCCACTTCTACAATCCCTAGCATGGTGACCGAGCTTTTCATAACTAAAGCAGGCATTGGACCTGACTAAGCAATCCCCCTTATGGGGTCTTCCCCACTTAGGGAAATTAGGACTTTGGGGTAACCCCTTTGTCCTTTTGGGAGGAGGACAATTGGTGGATACTTGCCTTGGGCTACCTTGAGATTCTTAGCTACCACTCCTTTGGTGAGAGTAGTTGCCACCATCCACATGAGCCCACTAGAACTCCCTTTCCCTTCTCGGAGCTTCTCCTCTTCAATCTGTTCGACGTAAGCTATTAAGCGGGAAATATCCATCTTTTTAACCAATATTGCCATCTTGCATTCTTTGTAGACCAACTCAGAGACACCCAAAATGAATTTGCTCATTTGATCCCTCGGATCCATGACCATGAATAAGCATACTTGGACAATTAGGTGAACTTGAGGGCATATTCCCTCACACTCATGCTCCCTTGCTTCAAGTTGATGAATTCTTAGACCTTTGCCTCCCTAATCTCAATGGGGAAGAATCGTTCTAGGAAGGCACACTTTAATTCCTCCCAACCAATGGGACTCACTTCTTGACCTCTTTTATTATCCAATTGCTCGTACCAAATCTTGGCGACTCCTTAAAGTTGGTAAGCCACCAACCTGGCTTTGTCTCTGACGGCACACCCATCACTGCCACAACCCGGTAGGCCTCTTCAATAGGGTCATCATCCGCCTTTGACCCATGAAATTTTGATGTGTTCATTTGCATAAAGTCATAGACTCTGTCAGCTAAGGTAGACACTTGAGGAGTTACAATTATCTCCCTATTGGTTTGGTTAGCTAATGCTTGGGCTAATACCATGAAAGTAGCTCTGAACTCCATATGAGACACTCCCTCGTCCTGTTAGAGTGGAGGGACTTGTTATTCTAGAGTGCCTCATTGGTGGGGAGCTTTTTAGGGTGGCATGATCTAGAAAGAAATAAAAGTCCATTGTTAGTTACCGAAAAACCTTACTCAACTCTAAGACATGACATTGAACAACAAAGAAAGGAAGACTTTCCTAAACTGTCTCATAGCCTTTCACTCAAGATAGTGGCGTGCTTCACAATCTTGAACAGAACTCTATGCTACGAGGTATGCATGGACATTCGAGGAACATTTTAAAACCTTGTGTACAATGACTCGAGCTAGGGGCCTAGTTGTCACATGATGAATGAGATACTCGGAGGCACCTCACTAAGCCTTCTAAGCATCTCAAGCATTCATAGGTAATAAATAGAGACATATTATGGAAAATCCTAAAGGAAAATGGGGCTATGGGCTATGTTTGCAATGAAGCAACATTAAAAAGTAGGTAACTTAGATAACATCATTTGTCCATAAGCATAACACTTATAAATATGAATGGAACTATTAAGGTCAGTTTTCATCAAATATAAAAAACATCCATAATGGACAACATAGAAAGTAAAAAGCCTTAAAAGGGTCGTAAATACATTGTCTGAATATGAAAATACATAAAGAGTAGAAAATAGGTGGAGTCCCAAACTAAGGGCTCAACACAACAAAAGCTAATCTCGAACGCCAATTACTAGCCATGAGCCAGTGGGGAAGTACCTGTCCTGTCATGGTTAAATCAGGCAGGCAATATGCATTAGTACGTTGTAATGAACTAAGTATGTAAGATTTAATGCACAGATGAAATTGTAATGCCATCATAATTAAACATAACATATAGGAATACATAAGGTTAATGACTCATAAAATAAGCTTAAACATGCACAAGAAATATGGCTCAGATCAATATAAGACAATGCACATTAAACACACAACTTTAAGATATATCATAGGAACATGTAAATTTATGGGAATAGATCATAACCGACAATAAGTCCATGTGAGCTACTACATGCAATCTAAGGAACTCCTTCCGTTGGGAAAAGGCCAATGCACTCCTTTTATTGGGAAAAGAGGAATCTACTTGCCAAGGTAGATATTCAAAACTTAGTAACTTTGCAATTACATTTTTCATAACTTTGGGTCTACGTGGATCCACTAGCCTAGCCTATAAGGCTCATATGGTGAGACATAGTTAGGGACATTGAGATTTAGCTTCAAGGGATTATGTCTCAATTAACGGGATGAGTCCCAATCTCTACTCCTCTTGGTGCTAAGTAATCCCATGAAAATCTTTTAAAACACACTCTTAGAATCATAAGTAGTGTTTGTAGGAGTAGCTAGAATTTAAAAATATTTCTTAATCATCGTATAGGGAAATAATACCATACTTATATCTTTGATAAACTTTAACTTTGAAGCTCTTGATAGATTCCCTAATCATAGCCATAAATCATAGGAAACTCTCGTTGAAGATAAGGTGGGCTTAATTGATGCATGGAATAATCATAAATCACATAAGTCATAAGAAATTTTTTTAAAAAGAAACATCGAAATTAACCAACCTTAGTCATATCAAAACACATCATGGAATCAACATCTTACTTCACATAAATAAATAAATATATAGATATGAATTTTTACTTAGCAGAATAGTCATCGAACTTTATGAGTATCATATAGTAACATAACAATCTTGAAATCATCATAATCATGCATAAGAGTTGACAAACTTAAAGTAAAGGTAAAATACCTATTAGGGAACTCTATGGGTGAAAAGATATCGATAAATCAACTCACATACCTGGAAAACATTAGAGAATCAGAATTGAATCTTTAGAGAAGAGACTTGGAAACCCTATCTTGTTCTTGGGAGTTCTTGCGGACCTCTTTTGCCTTAAAGATTTTGAGAATATGAAATAAAGGTAATTAGGGCTTTTAGGCTATTATAAGTTTCTTTTCCATCCCCAAAACCACATGGTTTTGAATTAGAATTTATGGAAATAACTAAATTGCGCCCCATTAAAAACTGTTAGAAGCCATCTACAAGACCTTGACTATGGGCCGTAAAATGAATTATGTGCAGTAAGAGCTTTCGTCTGATGGCTCACTTGAGAATCCTAAAATATGACTTTTTCTGAACTGGAAACCTATGACAAATAATACGAGCCGTATAATTACTGATAGGTCATGGTTTGACTTGTAAAGTCCTACCACACTTAGTCAAACTTTCACTTTATATTTGACCTCTTTATAAGAGACCTTATATGGGTCATATCACTTTCCACAGGCCATCTAATAATTTCTAAGTCACCTTCCTAAATACTTTCAAATTCTCTTCATGTCTGGGTCCCACTAACAAACCTATCTACGAGCAGTAGTATTACCTATGAGCTGTAACTTGGTTCATGGGTTACCTCATACTTGGAAATGTTTCCCTTTCCTAATATTCTATGTTTAGGGATCATTCCTATGAGATGCAGAACAACTTACGGGCCGTAAACTATCTCATAAACCAGATTCTCAGTTATTTTTCAATCCAACTTTTCTACAACTCAAGGCTCCTAAAGTGGGGGTCGTTGTAATATCAGTGGATGTGTATCATGGGATAGACATACATCATGATTACTTTACTATCAAAACCCAAGCCTAGGGCATAGATTTGACACGGTGAATGAGGAACCCGAAGGGATCCCAAGCTAGCCTCTTAATCATGCATAGCATATCCTTGGTTGCGAAAGTATAAATAGACAACAACAAATAATTCTAGGGGAAGTGGGACCTTAGGCTCAAGCTATGGGGATGTTATAGGGAAGAGGATTAGCATGAACTCATAGAAAATAATATGTAAGGGGCAGGTAAGTATGACTCACGCTATGGGGGTATATAGGGCTTGGGACTTCCATCCAATAAACAAAATTCAACAAGCATAAGAAGGGGATAAGGACTAAAGTAGTCTTCCATACTATATAAATATAGTAAGAGTCGGGCTCATAATATACAAATCCATATCTAACAATACCTCTAACAATGAATGGAACGGGGGACAAGACATTTTCCAAGCGCACCCTCACAAGATAAATATCCATAATATACAAGTCTTAAACAAGCATGAGAGTAAGTGGATATTGTCCCTGAAATGGAGGACTCACTAAATAATCTTCAATTAGTCCACTTATCCACGTGGAGGAGGAGGATAAATAGGAGCTCCGATCCCTACATGGTTAGATCATGTAGAAAAAATATGTGTTAGTACTTGAAATGTACTAAGTATGCGGGGTGCCAATGTAACAAGGAACATGAGCTATAATTTAATAATATGCATAATTATAGTCGAAATATGCATGAAGAATCATCAAGTCATAGGATATATCATACATAGATTTGGAGGGTCCATAACCGATGTGTAAGACCAAGTGAGCTACTATTTGGAATCTCGATATTCACTCCACACAGGACTAGGAGTGTTCTACTTTTCCAAGGTAAATCGAATGCTCACCTTACTAGAATTCCCCCATTTCAGAAAGTGCCTCATAACACCTTATGAGAACATCATTTTTTTTGATTAACATACGGTAAAAACCTTGTGGGAACACCACCCTTTTCGATATTTAATTAACATGTACCATATGGAAACACCACCCTTTTGGGTCAATTATGCACCTCAAGCTATATCGATCCATTAGAAATTCACAAACCTATGGTGGCAACATATTTAAGGGATAATGGTTATCTACCAAGGTCCTCTCGGTGCTAGCTTACAATCCCAAGGAATACTCAGATCATACTTATAATATGCAAAGCATCATAATATCATAATATTTTCATAGAGTAGCTATTCAAAAGTAAAGTTTCATAATATCAAGATAGGGCATCATATCATTCATAATTTTCACAAATATTCTCATATCTCATAGTATGCATAATAACACTTCAAATTCATGACATTTATAAATGGCATTTCTTGCCATAAGACCTTATCAACACAAAATGCTTGGTACACAACTTTAATTAAACATGGTGGGTATGCACTTATAATCAAAATCATGTAAAAGTAACGATTTAGAACATCAGAAGAGTTAATAAATTCCTTTTCAAATCACTCAAAGTAACCCACCATAATACCATAGTCAGGGCTGCCTTAACCCTCATACAAATCCATATATTCACATGACATTTCAATGCAATATAGTAGAATACCATAAATTATTTCATAATATCATCATATAAATGAGTGCAAAACTTCCATTGATTGAAAATAAATGAGGAAGAAGAATGTTAAGCTTTGTGGAGGAAAGGTCTCCACAAATCAAAATCCACACACCTTGGTGTGATTGGGGATGAAAATCTTGTTGAAGAGTGTAGGAAATCCAATACCCTTGCTTGGACTCTTTCTTGAAGGCCTCGAAGAAACTTGAGAGTTCTTGGGAGGGGCTTAGACTTGAGATGTTTGAGAATGAGGAAGAATGGAGTGGATTAGGCTTATATAGTGCAGAAAAGGAGTCTTTTGGGGGCTTAAATAACGTAGCAAGGACTTTGGAAATTAGAAAAGGTCAAAAATTTTACCTTTCTAAAAACCTGCCAAACAGGACCACGAGACCCCAATTATGGGTCATAGTCCATCTACGTGTTGTAAGAAGGGTGGGAGGTCTCGTCTGGTAACATTTTATACCCTCCAGAACTTTCTGAATATCTACCTATGATAGGACTTACAGCCCATCAACCAATGTACTGGCAATCTGGTGTCTCGTACTCCCAACTTCATAAATTAATATTTCCACTAAGTCTATGTTATGGCTCCGGGGGACAAGACATTTTCCAAGCGCACCCTCACAAGATAAATATCCATAATATACAAGTCTTAAACAAGCATGAGAGTAAGTGGATATCCCCCTACGACTAATAAACCCTTCCATTAAACTCACTTATACTTAGAAAATTATCCAAACTTTATTTCTTAAGCACTTTCATACATCCCAACATGTGGGGCCTTACAATATCTCCCCCTTGGGAACATTCATCCCAGAATGTTCTCAAGGCAAGCTATAAGGAATCGAATACGTGTATCATATGCAAAAATGCAACATCTGCATCATAAAAATTTTCAAATCATACTTCAAATAGCATTTACAATGCAGCTTCAAAATCACATAAATGTGCTTAAGTGACATGAAAATGACATGCAAAGATGGAGGTTCTCTAGTTGAAGAAATCATAGTACCTCAAGCTTGATTAGAATGGAAGAGATAGGGATATCACTTCTTCATGTCGGTCTTGGCTTCCCAAATGGAACTTTCGACTTGTTGGTTTATCTAAAGGACTTTGACAAATGCTATGTCCTTGTTTCTCAATCACTTTACTTGCCTATCAAATATTTCCAATGAAACATGCTCATAAGTCAAATTCTCTTCAACATCACCACCTCTACGGGTATAATGAAATTTGGGTCACCGACACACTTCCTTAATATAGAGACATGGAAGACAAGATGAAGCATACTTATCTCTATGGGTAACTCTAATTTGTATACAACAATAACAACAAATATTAAGATCTAGTAAGGTCTTACATACCTAGGGATTAACTTCTCTTTCTTGCCAAAATAGACTACACCCTTCATTGGCGAAACCTTCAAGTACACCCAATCATCAACTTTAAATTTAAGGTCTTTTCTTCTAGTTTAGGCGTAGGACCTTTGCTGACTTTGAGCCATCTGCAATCATTCCCTTATCCAAAGCTTCCATAACAATATTTGGCCCTAATAGAGCTATTTCCCCCACTTCAAACCACCCAATCAAGGATTTACAACATCTACCATAAAAAGCTCCAAAGAGAGCCATTCCGATGCTGGAGTGGTAGCTATTATTATAAGAAAATTTAATAAGTGGAAGATGCACCGTTAAAATCCAATACATAAGCCCTCAGCATATCTTCAAGAGTTTGAATACTATTTTTGGCTTGACAACTCATTTGTGGGTGAAAGGACGTGTTAAGCTTAACTTTAGTACTGACGCCTCTTTGGAAGGATCTCCAAAAGTGCAAAGTAAATTGAGCACCATGATCCAAAATGATAGCCAATGGGACCCCATGCAATCTAACCAACTCAGGAATATACAGCTTGCCATAACCTTCAGCACCATAAGCCATCTTAACTGGTAGGAAATGAGTTAACTTTGTCATTCTATCAATAATAACTCAAATAAAATCAAAAATGATATTTAGTAAACCAATCACAAAGTCCATGTTGATTTCCTCCCACTTCCAAGTGTGGATCTAGATATCTTGTGCTAGGCCACTCAGCCTTTGATGTTCGACTTTAACTTGCTAGCAATTATGGCAATTGGCTACAAACTTGGCAATGTTTCTTTTCATACAAACCCAATAATACACTTCCCTAAAATCTCTTACATCTTGGTAGAATCGGGGTGAATAGACTAAGATGAATTATGGGCCTCTTTCAAGAACACCATCTCCCCCTTAGGAGAAAACCTCTACCTTGCCATCCTTCACCAATGCCTTCTTTTCCACCAAAATGGAGTCAAGGTCTTGTTTGGATTTGACCAAATCAATACAAGAAGACGTAGAACCATTTACAACCACTACACCTTCATTTTTGGCTTCATCCAACCTAACTTCTGATCTGGCCAACCAGTGAACTTCCCTTGCAAATTCCTTCTTGCTATCATCAATATGAGCCATATACTCCGTGGACACTTTACTTAGACCATTGGCCACAACATTAGCCTTGCCCGAATAATAATGCACACTCATGTTATAACCCTTAAGGAGTTCCAAAAACCTCCTTTGACGTAAGTTTAGATCCCTTTGGGTGAACACATGTTGGAGAAACTTATGGTTAGTGAGCACATCTTCATGAATCCCATAAAAATAATGATGCCATATCTTCAAGGCAAATACTATAGCTGCTAATTCAAGATCATGGGTAGGGTAATTATGCTCATGTACCTTTAATTGCCTAGAAGCATAGGCAATGGCCTTGCCAATTTGCATCAACACCCTTCCTAAACTAATTCTTAAAGCATCACAATAAACCACAAATCTTTCTAATCCTTTTGAAAGATCTAAGATAGGAACCGATGAGGAGTCTTTTGGGGGCTTAAATAACGTAGCAAGGACTTTGGAAATTAGAAAAGGTCAAAAATTTTACCTTTCTAAAAACCTGCCAAACAGGACCACGAGACCCCAATTATGGGTCATAGTCCATAACAAATTTGGCCTTTTGTGTCAACTTTATCAAATGGGAAGTAATAAAAGAGAAACCATTAACAAAACTATTGTAGTACCCCGCTAAGCTCAAGAAACTCCTAATATTCATTGGAGTCAAGGGTCTAAGCCAATTTCTCACCACTGCCATCTTTTTTGGGTCCACTATGATCCCTTCACCCAACACCACATGACCTAAAAATGCAACTTCCTTCAACCAAAATTCATATTTGTCAAACTTGGAAAATAATATTTTTTCCCTCAATATTTACAACACTACCCTGAAATGTTTCACATGCTCTTCTTTACTCTAGGAATAAATCAAAAATTTTGTCAATAAATACCACTACAAACATGTTGAAGTGGGGTTTAAAGACCTATTCATAAGATCTATAAATATCGTCGGAGCCTTAGGAAGGACAAAGGACATTTCCACAAACTCAAAATGTCCATATCTAGTTCGAAAGGCCATTTTGGGGATATCACACTCCCTTACCCTCAATTGATGATACCCAAATAGAAGATCAATCTTTGAGAAGTCACAAGCCCTTTCTAGTTGATCAAATATGTCATATATTCTTGGCAAGGGATACTTGTTATTTATGGTGACTTTATTGAGTTGCCGATAGTCAATGCATATTCTAAGTGATTCATCTTTCTTCCTTACAAATAACACCAGTGCACCCCAAGGTGACTTGCTAGGCCTTACAAAACCTTTTTCCAACAAATCTTTCAATTGTTCTTTAATTCCTTTAGTTCTGCAGAGGCATCCTGTTAGGAGGAATAGAAATAGGTTGGGTATCAGGGAGGAGGTTTATACTAAAATCTATCTCCCTTTTGGGAAGGACATCAAGAAAAACATTAAGAAACTCTTTGACTACCAGAACTGAATCAATGGGAGTGATTCTAGACTCAACATTGATACACCCAAACTACACCTCTCAATCAAGGTATAAGCGGTCGCTGCCAAATATTGAACTAAGCAGTGGTTAGGGTCGATCCCACGAGGAATAAGGTCTAAACCTAGAGTAATTATGAACAATTAGATTAAATTGGTCTACTTATCTCCCGAAAGGGGGGCTCAGAAAATACAAGAAATAAACATAAACTAGAATCAAGTTGTCAAGAGTAAGTGTTGTGAAATTAATAAGAGAAGTAACTAGGGTATTGTGTTCCCCATTAATTCCTAACTCAATATAGCCAGATAATCGTAACCTTTTCTAGTGTGTAGCATGCAGAACTGGTAAGTTGTGGTTACCTAATCCATTGATCCAGATGAGAGGCAAATTTGACTACGTGATTTGATCCATTCCCATAATGTTGCATTACTAACCCTTACCTTTTGTTCTAGTACAACCATCCCTTGATCTGGTTAGGTTGATTAGATGAGAGCGATCCTATCGAATCCTATTAATTATCCCTTATCTCATTCATTACCCCTTGATCTAGTAATTTAAAATTAAGTGAGTTCTAACATTGGCCATCGTAAAAAGCATTCTAATTGAAGATATAATTAAAACACGTAATGCACACGTTACAAGGATTTAGGATTATCCGGTTACTACTTTGCTAGTTCTTCATGGTTCCCACAACCCTAGTTATGGATTTAACAATGCATGGTCATTGTAGATAAAAGAATCATATTATGAAATAACATAATCAAACACTTACAGTGATGAATTGAAGAATAATAAAATCTGAAATCTCCACAAGAAACCACAATGTAATAACTCCAATGTAATGTCAAAAGTAATTACAAGTGAAGAGTTTCTAATGATCTGACTACTCTCTGGTTCTTCCTCCTCTTAAAACAACCTAAAAAACCTATTTATAATAAGTAAAAACCGAATCCATAATGAAATAGGAAAACTGGAATCGTCCACTCAGACAGATAAGGTTATGAGCCATACATGGAATCACGGCCCATACATGGACTTCATAATCTACACTGAACAAAATCATTCTTCAACCTATGAACTCCTCCTACGGGCCATCTTCTGACATACTGCCTATAAGGGATTTTGTCTGATAACATTTCAGCAAATCTTCAAAACACTGATCCTCTAGGTACGATCTTATTCATGACCCATCACCTAACTTACAACTCGTAGGAGCCCTTTTCTAATAACAGTACAACACTTAGCATTTTTTCTAATCTTTAACATACGAACTCACATATGAGCCATCACAAAATCTATGGCTCGTCTGACAACTCATAACTTCAATATTTGAAAATTAGCCTTTAACCGAATCTGACCCAGCAAACCAACTTATAGCCCATGGAATAAGCCATGGCCTGTAAGAAGCTCTGTGCATCCTCAAAAGCCTAAAATTTGCAGAACTTTGCCAAAAGTCATGTTCGTTTATGAAATCCTGAAAAACAAACACAAAAACACATCAAACCTATTAATATCGCTTTGAGAATGCATAAAATTCCCAGTTTTAAGCATCAGTGTTGTATTTTAGTAGTACATCAAAACTCTCAACTTAAAATTGCTGCTTGTGCTTAGGCGACAAACTCAATCTACATAAACAATACAATATATAGAACTCAATCTACGTCATCTCATAGTCAATCACATATGCCCAATTGAACGCATCAGTGCATATCATACAATTATCAAACAAACTCATGCAGACCAATACATGACAGTGTAACTATGACAAGTAAGACAATCACAGGTAAGCAACAATCACTAAAAAGCTCCTAGAATCAACAATGTAACTCCAATGCCCTTACAAAAAGAAGTCTCACATTTCACTCACGATGGTATACTCAAAGTTAATAATTCTCAGGACTAACAAAAACACTCACACTCACAAAAAATATTCAAACACTATGTACAATACAATATGCTTGCCCTTATACTCATGACCATGACCTTTGACTACTTGGACTAGGACCACTATAGAACTTTTTTACCTTGTAACGGTCTTTGAAATATGATCCTCAAGTGCTCGGCCTCACTCTAGGGATAAAATAAGATATCATCTATAAACAAAAATATGCCCAAATAGGACTTAAACACTCAGTTCATCAACTCCATAAAAGCAGTCAGGGCATTAGCCAACCCGAAAGACATAACCATGAACTTTTAATGCCCATAACGGGTCCTAAAAGCAGTCTTTGATATATCAATCTCCCACACTCTCAACTGATGATAGATAGACCTTAAATTAATCTTGGAAAATAACAATGTACCCTGTAATAGGTAAAAAAGATCATCAATTCGAGGCAAAGGATATTTGTTCTTGATGGTCACTTTGTTCAGCTGGCGATAGTCAATACAAATAGCATAGTGTCATCCTTTTTCTTCAAAAATAATACAGAAGCATCCCAAGGAGATACACTTGGACAAATAAATCCCTTTTTCAATAAATCATCCAATTGTTCCTTCAACTCCTTTAATTCAGTCGGAGCTATCCGATAAGGGGCAACCGATATAGGCTTAGTGCTCCACTCCACATTAATAGTGAAGTCAATATCATGGCCCAAAGGGACACAAGTTAAGTCAGTAAAGAACACATCCATAAACTCTCTAGCAACTCTGGTGGTATCCAACAATGGCGGCTCTTGAGAACAAGCCTAAACATAAGACAAATATGCCAAGCATCCCTTTTCCATCAACCAACAAGCATACATATAAGAAATAACACCCTAGGTGCTCCAGTCCACATCAACTGAGGTAAGTTGGGGAAAGCTAAGGTCACGGTCTTCACATGACTTTCAAGAATAACATGATAAGGCGATAACCAATCCATGCCCAATATCACATCGAAGTCAACCATATACAACAATATTAATTATACAATAGTATCTCTCCCTATAAAAGTCACACACAACCCAAATATACCTAATTCACCACTAATGATTCACCTACCGAGGTGGAAACACAAATAGGCTTAGCAATTGACTCACATATAATATCAAAAGCAAAATAAGCTAACATATAGGCATACTAGAGCCTAGATCAAATTAAATAAAGTTGAATAGTGGCACACTAGAAGCATACCTATAATAAATAAATCAGATACCTCTACCTCAGCTTTACCTAGGACCACATAACAAACTTTATGCCCACCACTAGCCTGTGTGTCCCCACGAACTCCACCTCTCACTGTACTACGACCTCCCCTGGTACCACCCCTCATGCCCTGAGAGGTGTCTTTGGCGGTAGGTGCTGGGGCTGGATAGGCTGGCTGAGGTCTTAAAGTTTGAGATGGAAATACACGATGTGGACAATGGTTGGAGAAGTGCCCAACCTTACCATAAACATAACAAGCCTTGGGGTCTCGCCCCTGAGATGATTGTACCGGAGTACCACTATATTTGGCTGAACCAAGAGAGCTATCATGGCTTGTATGAGTAGGTCAGGGCCTATCAATACTATCATATGCTAGGATGGCTACATGGACTACCTGACATTGATGGCTCCGCCTTTGAAACTTCCTATCACGTGGGGGGTGTCCACTAAATTGTTCTTACTGACAGAACCTCTTTCCAGCACCCTAGCTATCATGCCTAATATGCTACAAGCATGATCCACTATACTATGAAATGTGCCTCCAGCTAGAACTAAGAAAGTTGTAGCCTTTTGAAGATACTCTGCCAATCCCTTAGTAAATTATGAATCCTCTCGAACATAGTAGGGATGTTAGACAACACATATCTGGATAGTGTATCGAATCTAGCCTCACAGTCCAAAATTGACATAGAACCCTGCTAAAGTCTATCAAACTTATCCTGGAGACTATCTCGAAGACTATATGGTATAAACCTCTCCAAGAATACCTCTGTGAACTGCTCCCATATCATGGCTGGAGAACTAATAGGTCGGCGAGCCAAAATTGACCTCCTTCCCCCCTTAACTAGGCTGGTAAACTGGTAAGAGATACAAGCAACTCCAAGAGACTCAATGATGGTCAGATTACATAGTCGATCCTGACACTTTGATAAGAAATCATAAGCTCTATCACCGTGGGTGTCATCAAACCACGGGGGAGCTAATCGTATAAACCGCTCAAAGGTTTTCTGCTTAGCTATGCACATGGTTGGGCTTGCAAAAGATGGTGTCACGATAAATAAGAGTGGTGCAATAGATGGAGCAGTAGCTAATCTCTGAAGCTGTAAACCTAAATTCAACTTAGATATCTGAGCAGAACCATTATAGTAATAGGAGAATTCATTCAAATGGAGAAAGGAAGCAGATGAATCATAGATTTCTTAGCTTGCACTATAGTAAGGCCAAACAGTGCTATAGAAATTGGTGTATTAATAGTAGGTAGGGCGGGAGGTGCTCTCTGCAGTCTAACCAATACCCTCAAGAGTAACTCTTGAACTGAAGGTAACATCTAGGCCTGAGGGCAGTGGAATAGGATTTGTAGGCCCCTTTGGCTCATAAGTAAGCTCTGGAGAAGTCGATCTAGTCTATCCTCTAAGCGGATCTATCCCTCTATCAAGTATTTGACTCCTGGCTCTAATACGAACCTTGCCTCAATCTCGAGTGAGAGCCATATTAGCTAACTTTAGCTCTCCCACTGATCTACGAGATCTAATAATCGGAATCTGCACAAAATGAGTTTATTAGACACTTTCAAACATTTGAATAAAGAAACACAGGAATAGAAGTAAGATATGGAAGCTTTTCCTATCAAGTGCCTTGTAGCCTCTCGAAGATAGGTATGGACATTTATATATCAATTCGCGAGACTCTACTAGACATCCTCCTCTTGACTCACGAGCCCAATGAACCTAGAGATTTGATGTCAAACTTGTCATGACCTAAAATTATATCACTACTAATGAAGAATAAAGTACAACAGAAATAACCACAACAGATAATACGAAATTCCAAAACCTGGAGTCATGAGTAAAGAGCATTTAAAATAGTACCAGGGAATAAATACAACTGTCTCAAGTAAAATACAAAGATGATAATATTTGACACAAAGTTTGAAAGGAAAAAATAAAGAAAATCTCAAAGATCCACGATGACTTGAAGTCTGAGCCTCACCACTAAGATCTGGATTAGAGAAAAGCCCTGGTAGATTGAATTAACTACCTTTTAAGACTCCCAGTGCTCGATTTACAGGGAGAAAACAAAGTAGTGAGTACACCAAAATGTATCCTGTAGGTTCAACCGACTGGGTAAGAGAAATCGAACAAGTATGTAATATCTAGGAGCCTCTAGCATCTGTATCACAAGGTTAGTACATAATACATACATATATGTGTGTGTGCATATATATATACATGTATATACATGTACATATATATACATGTATATACATGTATACATATATATACATGTATATACATGTATACATATATATACATGTATACATATATATACATGTATATATATGTATACATGTATATACATATATATATATGTATACATGTATATATATGTATATATATGTATACATATATATACATTATGTATATATAGGGGCCTTGCCAAACCATAAACCGAATGTCTTTCAACCTTGCCACCTGCACAAAGGGGTGTCCCAATAGCTCAACCTTGCCACCTACTCGTGATGAAGGGATTTGAAAAGTGGAATATCTCACTTTTGCCTCCTACTCGGGTCAAGGGATTATAATAAAAGTGATACCACTCATATGGAGCATTTTACCCTTGCCTCCTGCCCGGGTCAAGGGGTGGTGCAATGCAATATGGGATGCATGCATGACAATGATATAAGTAAAGACATATGTAATAGTATCATGATAAAATTACTGATACATCACCCTCATATAATCATGGAGAATAATTTCAAGGACCACAACTGGTACCACGACCATTATCATACCTCAAATCAACATAATTATATCATTAATTAAGTGTGCCAACAATCCAACAATACGAGACCTTACTTGTCCCTAAAATATACACAGTCATAATATAACATCAATACCGGACCTTATTTGTCAAAAAATATACATATGATAAACAAAATTATTCTAAAATGCCCTCATATTATCACAAACTTCCCCAAATAATACCACAAGTCTCATATTATCACAATAAAATCAAAATATCTCAATTCACAAGATTTTATTTCAGGCAATTAATAGGATCATAATTTACTCATTTTTGGCATAATCAGGATCACATTTCCATCAGAATTATACATATCAACGCATTTACTCATAAATTGATCTAGATTTTATGATTACCACATAAACATGTCCAATAACTCAAATCCAGTCCAAGAAGGTTAGCTGAATCTACCTCAATAACAAAATTGCATAGGGACAAGTGACTTTCAATTAACTCAAGTCTCCAAACAATCACCAAATCAATTAATCGCTATCAAAAATAGATATTACGCATCAAGGGATGCATTTTGATATCCAAATTAACATGAATTAGACTCAGGGGCAAAATGATCAAAATTAGCACTAAAATTCAATGTTTTTGAATCTGAAAATTGACTTTAAAATTAGGTTCTACATGAAAAATGAAGTTCATGGGTGAAAATTCCACTAATTTAGTTAAAAAAAAAGAAGGTGAAATTATCATTTAAAGTTTTAAAATCATAGACTAAAAATCTACAATTTTGGACATACAAAATCATGAAATTCAAAACAAAATCACGATAAAAATCATAAAAATTAAGTAAAAGTGATGTTAGAAACACTTACCCAAAATAATTATTCCAAAAATTTCCTTCAAAAATCGCCCCAAAAAGCTTGAAATGTTTGAATATGGAGTAAAAATGGTGGGTTTCGAATTTAACACTGTTCAGTCACGAAATACACTCCGCAAATGGGGAGGGAAAGGACTCTAAACCTCCGCGAATGCGGAGGTCAAATCCACGAATGTGGAGAAGTAATATGGGAACACTAGCCATGCTCCGGGTATGCAAAGAATCCCCCGAATGCGCATAGAAAATCACATATACCTCCACGAACATGGAGATTCTCCCACGAAAGCAGAGAAGAAAAACACTTGCACCAGCAATGCTCAAATATCTAATTCCCAACTAAGAATAGACCCTTAGAACTCATCCGATATTAGAATTACACAAACCAAATATATATTCACACTAGAAACAACAATTCACACTCAGCAGAATCTTCAAAAATTGATTTCAAGGCCTCCTCGCCACATTTATTAAGACAACTCATATAAACTAGTTTAAAGCTCAAACTATTAGACATTCTCTTTATGCCTTGATGACTTCCAATCTATTCATGTATGTTAAGGGTAAGGTCTAGAATCCCCATCTTTTGTGGATAAAAAAGGTCATGTTTTAAAAAAAAGGGCTCCTAACTAGAATGTAAGAAGAAGAGAAATGTGGTTGGAGAAAAAAAAGTGAGAGTACTTTGTATTCTTTGAGATATTCTATTTAGCATAACCTCCCTATTTTTTTCCATGCTTCCAAAATCATATATAGCCATAGAAGAAAACATAAATGGTACAATACACAGTGAATTACAGCTAAACAATGAATATCACCTTTAGATTGTTTATTCAGGTCCAGTTCTATTTTTTTTCTTTTGGAGTAAAAATGCGCTTTGATAACTTTTGAAAAAGTAGGTTTCAGAATAAATTTTTAAGGACATTCTATCAAGCAACTTTTGTATTAAGTAATATAGTTAGATAGATAAACATCACATTGAACACATGGATACCCATTTAAACTCATCACTATATTTATGGTAAACACCCAAACTAGCTATGAAAGAAAATACTTAAATTAACTGATACAAAAACAAGTTTGCACTTTCTGGACACATGCAATGACTTCTTTTTTGTTTGGTATGCCAAAAAGTAGTCTAGGCAAAGCAAGCTAACCTTTTTAGGTAACAATATAATTTATATTTTAATACAGCCATCTAGTACCTCTTTAGATAACAATATAATTTATATTTTAAATTATCAGCAGTAGTAATAAATAAAGAAATGTCACAAATATTGTTACATTGTCATACTGATTAAAAAAAGGTTTTTTTCTGCATTACATTTAGTCTATTTAAAATAGAATAATTCTTTTTCTTTAGAATAATTAATTTTAATTCTTTTGCATGACATGAATCATAAGATTCACTTTTTTAATATTTTACAACAAGTCAAAATCAAATAAATAAATTTTAATAAAGAAAATAGTAGAGTAAATTTATTTATTTTAAGCAAAATATAAATGAGAAAAAATATTGGATAAATCAGCGAAAAGGTGAGAAAACAAATATATAATTCATTTCTCTTTTATTCAATGTCTATCTCCCATTATCTCCTGGCAAGTACGAAAAAGTAGATGCATGAAATTTTTTTTATGCATCCAAGATCCATTGAAATATGGTACTGCTTCTTCACTATCTATTTACTTATTTTAATTTTTCTACTAATTGAATTGGATTGTTTAAGTCTCTAGAATTGTACAAACAAGTTGTTACTAATAAATTAATCAGGTAGTAGAAACCAAACAATGAATAACTCAAATTTAATATAGATGGAAGAAGTAAAACCAATTCAGAAAGGCAGGAGGTGGAAGAATTATCAAAACATTAAAATCTAAACATTCTTGCATGAGATTTAATGCAATAATAATAGTATAGAAAAATTAAGTGACATGGTGATTTAACTTTTTTTTTCCAACAAGTGTGAATATTACCATTAACAGAACATCCACATACAAACTATGAATCCTTTATTTTCACCTTAATGTTTCTATGTGACACCTACACGAAACTTTTTGCCCCAATAAAATCTACTAACATTTTCAAACTCTGTCAACACATCCATCCCACCCACTAAAAAGTTAAAACTCAAAAGCTTCAATATTGTTCATCCATGGTGGTGGATACTAATTCATCACTCAAATTTCATCCAAATTCTTTTATTGCAATATGTACCACTAGAAGCAAAGGTTTTTCCATCGCGAATCAGTGAAAAAAATGTGTTTCAAAACATAATTTTATCACTCGTCCTTTCCCATTGGATTAGCTCACTAAAAAAATACATGGTGAAAAATAGATTCTCACTCAAATAGTAGGAAACTCCTTATTTTTCTTTATGAAATTAGCATTGCAATTTTTTCTTTTCCCACCGATTCAATCTAATATCTGTGGGAATAGCGACTGAATATATTTTAGTGAAAAATTTTAGTTGGAAAATAGTATTTTTTAATTTTAGCTACAAGGGGCAAATATGACCATAAAATAGACACATATTTTGAAAAAATATAAGGAGATGCCAAATTTAACTTATTTGTGGAAGTAAAAAATGGCAAATAATATGACCTTTTTCCATAATCATTATTAATCAACTTATGATACAATAGAGCAAAGCACGTTTGTGTAGAGATTTTTTCATGCATAGAAAATCTCTGTGAACCAAATAGTTGATTATTTTAATTTAATAATCCATACATGCATGTTGTGAATATAAATGAAATAATTCATCAACTCGGGCTGCATGGGATTTATTTTAATTTAGATAAGTGGAAAAGTTAGCCAACGATTGGGAAGGATGCGCAAGTTGCAACACCACACATATTCTTTCCCATCTCCATTTTGAAGTATCCATTATCATCCCAATCTGCTCCCCATGAGTTTTTTATGAGCCAGAAGGGAATGCCATTTTCAACACGGTAACCCATAGCAAACACCGCATGGTTTATGTCCTGCCAATGAAATGTACAGCCATGCCAATGTAAGTTTGTAATACATATAAAGTGGTGAATCCATATTTGTGACTTACTAAGGGACCGCTGTCACATTTAGAGCTAGTGTAAACTCCGTATTTGTAATGTCTGAAATCCTTTAGCACCTCAAAAGCAACACTAACAGGCCTAATAAGTGCTACTGCATATTTCAGTTGAGCTTTATTACCCTAGAATTAATACATACACAAATATAATCTTTATTATATTTGATCGTTCACTGAAAACCTCAGTTACAGAAAAAGTTATGTTACCTTAGTAATATTGACAGAATCAGTGACTTTGACAGTGACATTTTCTGGTAAGAATTTATATGTGCCATCCTTGCCGGTGTATGGAAATGATTCTTCAGTTTCAGTACTATTATTGTATTTGATGTACTCAAAGTTTTGTGATGGAAGCCCACCGTTGCAACCAAAGTTATTCAAAGCTCCATCACAGTCCACAAGCTGCTGTTCTGACAGAGAGTCTTCCTTATCAAATGCTTGGGCATAGGCTGCCTCTAGTGTACCAGTAGTGCTGCAAAAACCACACATGCATTTTATATATTTAAATGCATGCCTGCTCTATGATATTTCAATTTTAAGAGTCTAACTAATGTTCACCTGAATGTCCAGCAAGATCCACAGTCGTCCTGGTCCTTCACTGGGCTAATAATACCAGCTTCCCTCCAGTCTTTCTGTAATCACAAAATTGTTCCTTAGGTTTCTATAATCAATTTTAGTGTTATGTACTACATTAAACTAAATCCAGAAATACATAACCATTCATTCTGATTGGACATACCCTCTCTAGTAGATTGATATGAGTGATCTTGAGATTGAATTTTTTGGTGGCAGAATAGTATTGAGTTGCGCGTGCCCCCAACTTGGTTCTATGGAACTCATCCCATGTTAGGTCATTAAATGCTACCATGAAACGTAATAGTATGAGGGACATAACATAACAGTCAGAAGTTATTTTCCTAGAGACAAAAATGTATATACCATTGACCCCGAGTTTGTATGACGACAGTCCTCTTTTGTTGTTATGCGATCGAATCTTGTTTAGATTATCCAAAAATATCTCAAACCTGTGCTTGATCTACTTATTGGACTCGTACCTTTTCCTATACCTTTTATAAATATATATTAAAATAAACAACAATATTAGTACATATAACTACAATAAAGCAAAGCAAAAAAAGGAAAGAGAAATATATCCATCTCATTGCATGTCTAATCACCTGACAGCAAAGCGAGCAAAGGAGAGAGCATCAGGACTCTTGCCGACGACTTGGATAATTCTATCCTCTAGATCTTCGGAAACTACGACTTGCCTGATAGGATGCTCATCATCGAAGGTCATCGGTTCGGCAAGTGCAGCAGCGAAAAGGCCAGCGATGAGAAGCAATAGGACTGAGAGACATGATATTGTAGTTATAGTTGTAAGCAGATTGGATGAATATGGATGGCAGGAAACTGTTGAATTTATTGTGGTTTATTTTTGTCCGATATTTAACTGAGGCCCATTTGTACATCTAAAACCTTCTATCTACGGTTCATGTCTTCCTACACTTTCTGCTTATTAATTAAGAATATAATTTTTTTTCTAACACATAAGTATGGACTACCTTGGCTAAGATTCTTCTTGTTTTTTCATATTTGCACCATCATAGATGATCGAAGTGATGTAACTAACAATGAAGAATGCTTTCTAGATGAATGAGACAAAAGGAAAATATATTCACTCTAGTCGATCCCTTAAATGTACCCTTTGTTCACCTTTATTTATTTAATTTAAATTTTGCACATTTTTTAAGAAATAATAATTAATATATATCTTGAAAGATAATTTTCTTTTTTGTAGGAAAAAACCTCTTTCCAACAATACTTTTAGCATGCCAATACTAATGAAGGAAAAAAAATAAAAACTTTTTGCTAGGGGTAGGTAAAAAAATTAGAAAATCAGAAAATCGAATCGAACCAAATTAATTCGATATTTGGTGTTGGATTTTCAATATTTTGATTCAATTTCAATTTTTTTTGAAAACTTAAGTTCTTAAATTTGGTTTTTGGTGTAAGTGTTCCGAAATCATAGTGCACCGAAAAACCAAAATTTTATTATATTAATATTTAATAATGCTAATACGATGTTCGTTAAGAATATGCTCTAGACATTGCATCACTTCTATAGATCCTATGCTTGCTTGGAGTGATTTAGCAAGTGCATAATATTGGCCGGAGACTTTGACGGCTGGTCACTGGAGATTTTGATAAGGAGGTTGAGTCGACGAGGGTCACAAGACGAAGTGCTCACTGGAAATAGGTGAAGTGCTCAGTGAGCAAATTGGAAAGTGCAAAATAATGTGCTTACTGGAAAGTCCAAATTACTATTTAATTATTTTTATTTTATTTTTTTAATTTGTATCAAAAAATCATTTTAAAAATATCAACAAAAATTGAACTGAAGTTGAAAAGACTGAGCTGAACTAATCTAATTTGGTGCGGAGTTCCATTTTAAAAAATTGAACACTATAAAAATCAAACTAAACTTTATCAATACCGAACCAAATGCTCACCCCTACTTTTTGCTTATTCAAGAATGTCAGTTTTTCTTTCCTATCTTTATGTTATGAGATGGATGGATACGTATTCCAATTTTTCTAAAAAAAATGCTCTCTAAAACCTAGTGCTGCCGCCGTCGAATTTTGACTTCTTCATGACTAATTTAGCCATTGACCGCCCCCTTCCCGGGACTGGTCAACTTGTCGTCCCCCTCTCCTTTGCGAGCCTATTCAAAGCTACTCCTACAATGGTGAAATCGATTCCCAAGAAGCTAGTTTCATATCTACATGGTGAGCCCATAGTGCAGTGGGAGCAATCAGAGGTGGATCAAATGGTGATCAACCAGAATCTACAATATACTGTAGGTGGTAAGTTCTCATATAGGTGGCCGAAGATTGAAGATCTAAGGAAATTAATCCAAAAATACTATGAACTGAAAAGGGACTACAAGATAGGACTACTCAGTAATAGGCATGTTTTGATTAGGGCTACACAAATGGAAGATTATGTCCATTTGCTATCAAAGCCAGCATTTTACATCATGAATAAAAACAAGTCTTTTCCAATGCATACTCTAAAATAGGATCCATTATTCAATACAGTGGAGGAGACATATACAACCATAGCCTGGATATCATTCCCAGCTCTACCACCTAATTTATTTGGAGAGGATGCTATTTTCTCCCTAGCATCAGTGGTGGACAAGCCTTTATAGGTGGATCTTGCCACTAAGAATCAATCCAGGCCAAGATATGCCAGAGTGAAGGTAGAGGTGGATCTACTCCAGGAATTTCCCAAAAGAATTAAGATTTGTGTGAAGAATGGTGAAAATTTTGTCCTGGAGAAGTAGATTAGAATTAGGTATGATTACCTCCCTAAATACTACAAAACGTGTATGATTCAGGGACATAGTGAGGAACAATGCTATGTTAAACATCCTGAATTATACAAGGACAAAAAGAAAAAGAAGACTGATAAGGAAGGGCCTACAAACACAACAAAGGGGAATAACAAGGGAAAAAACAAGGAGAATCCCACAATTGATGAGGGCTTTGTAGAGCCAACAAGGAAGAATGAGGGCAAGCAAATAGCACCTTACCAAAAAAGGATGCTGTCCAAATAAAGAACAAGTTTCAGTTTCTGACTGAGGCTAAGGAAGGTGCAACAAAGCCAGACAATGTTGCAAAGAATGAAGTACCCAGATCCACTAAGAAGTAGGTATTAGATAAATTTAACAAAGAGAAGGATGATGCCAGCAATATTGATGCAGGGCAAGAAGAAGCCAATAAGCGTGACAACAAGGGTGATCTAAATGTGGTGGGCAGTGGGCAATCAAGTAGAAACAACAATCAGCAAAACCAAACTACAAAGGAGGTGAAGAATGGAGAGGGAGACATACTAGATGCCCACAAACCTTAGGTCCACATAGAAGCTCAAACTTAACAACAAAATGAGTTTCTAGAGGGTGTCTTACAAGAAAAGGAGGACTTGAAAGGAGAGGTGGATGGTGAAGATGGTGGTGGTCTGCCTTACAACATCTAATAGGTTAGTCAGGCTGGTGATCTTTCCCCAAGACATACAGACAGACTAAATATGAAGAAGGTTAAAACAAAGATCATGTTGCAAGTCCAAACAAGGAGTAATAAGAGTAGGTCCTCTAGTAGTGATCAATGTTAAACAAAATACTATTTTAGAATATAAGGTCCATCAACACCCAGAATGCTTTTGGAAGGTTGAAGGATATACATAGAAGATACCATTATTCATTTATTGCACTAATGGAACCATTTAGGAATCCATTGGAGATAGATTAATACAGAAGGGAATTAGGATTTGACAAGGCATTGACAAATATTTCTAGCAAAATATGCCTATTTTGGCAGAATGATTGGAAAGGCACTGTAGTTCAAGATTCAATTCAGCAAATTACAATTAAGTTTTGCATCTTTTCCAAGACCTTTTTAGTTACCTCAGTATATGCAAAGTGCACAACCTTGGAAAGACTAAAGCTATGGGAGGAGTTGGAGAATGTGGATGCTTCAAACTTCCCATGGTTAGTGGGAGGTGACTTCAATGTGATCCTGCATGAGGAGGAGAAGTTGGGAGGGGTTGGAGTTTACTCAAAATGAGGCCATGGATTTTGCACAGTGTATTAATAGCTATGCACTGTCTGAAATCCCATTTACTGGAAGTGTGTTCACTTGGTAGAATGCCAGGATAAATGAGGAGTGTATTTTTGAAAGGTTTGATGAGATATTAGTTAATCATGAGATTTTACAGATATTCCCATAATGTGAAACACAACAAATGTTTAGACAAGGCTCTGATCATGCCCCTTTGCATATGGTGTGTAAATTAGTGGGAGACAATGTGGTTAAACCATTTAGATTCTTGAATTTCTGGGCCAAACACAAGGACTTCAAGGATGTGGTTCAGGATAATTGGGTAGTGGATTTTAGTCGATGCCCTTTTTATGTCCCGCAGGCTAAGTTGAAGAGGGTGAAAAAGGCTTTACTGGATTGGAGTAAGAGAACCTTTGAGAATATATTTATAAAGAAGGCTACTCTAGAAGATATCATTCAAGTTAAGGAGGCCCAATTTCAAATAGATCCCACGCCTGAGAACAGAGCTCAACTGCACAAAGTAGAAGCTGATTTGAAGAGATTTATGAGGCTGGAAGAGGATTTCAGGAGGCAAAAATCTGGGATGAATTAGTTTATGCAAGGGGATAGGAATACAAAGTTTTTCCATTCTTATGTACAAGGAAGGAGGAGGAGACTTCACTTGCATGAGATCATAGATGGGAATGGCCAGATTCTTAATAACCAGGCAGAAATTGGGGCTGCAGTTGTAGAGTTTTACAGGGATCAGTTTATGCAGGATGAAAGTATTAATAAATGGGAAATGTTAAAGCATATTCTTAAGTTAATCTTAGAAGCTAATAATGACATGCTCACTAAAATACCATCTAAAGTTGAAATCAAAGTGGTTGTGTATTATTGGCTGAGTGGGGATAGTGCAGTAGGTCCTAATGGGTTCAGTGAAACCATTTTCCAAAGCTATTGGAACATTATTTCAGAGGATTTGGTGATGGTTGTTACGGCCTTCTTCTGTGGGAGAGAACTTCCTAGGTTTTTCACTCACACTAACCCTGTTCTTATCCCTAAGAAGGAATTTTCTTCTACTTTTTCTGACTTGAGACCTATAAGTCTTAGTGGATTTATCAATAAGGTTATTTCAAGAGTGCTACATCAAAGGATTGTTGTGATAATCCTAAATATAATCTCTAAGAATCAGTTAGGGTTTTTGAAGTGAAGGTCCATTACTGAGAATGTTCTGTTAGCATAGGAAATAATCAGAGATATTATTAGAAGAAATAAGTTGATTAATATTATTGTTAAGCTGGATATGACCAAGGCCTATGATAGGGTTTCATGGGTATATCTGACCAAGGTATTGAGATGTGTTGGGTTCTTTGAAGTTGATATAGATATAGTGTGGAGGCTCATATCCAATAACTGGTGCTCAATATTGGTTAATGGGCAGACATATGGTATCTTCAAATCATCTAGAGGGTTGAAACATGGAAATCCCTTATCACCTACCCTATTCATCATAGCTGCTAAAGTGTTGTCTAGGGGGCTGAATAGCTTAAATGACGACAGGGATTTCAAGGGATATGGACTGCCCAAATGGAGTCCAATAATTAATCACTTATCCTATGCTGATGACACTATACTATTTTGTTTTGGGGAGAGGAAGTCTGTTATTAAGATGATGTAAGAGTTAAAGGGCTATGACGAGGTATCAGGCTAGTTGATCAATAAAGAAAAGAGCTTTTTCTACCTCCATGAGAAGACCCCTCTTATTTAACCCATCAGATTGAGAAAGTTGACTAGTATAAACCCTGGGAATTTTCCTTTCACCTATCTTAGATGTTCAGTGTATTATGGAAGAAAGAGAAAGGCATGCTTTGAAGACATCATTAGGAAACTAGCAAGAAGGATCTATTCTTGACAGAATAGATTCCTATTTTATGGTGGCAAGATAATTCTTATAAAACATGTCCTGTAGTGCCTATTCACCTATTGTCTGCCTTAAGTCCTCCTAAAGAGGTAATAAGGATAATGCATCAGATCTTCTCTAAGTTTTTCTGGGGTGGTTCATAAGTAAAAAGAAGAAAGAAATGGGTGGCATGGGAGGAGATGTACTTCCCCATAGAGGAAGGAGGGCTCGAGTTTAGGTCTTTAATTGACATGAGTAGAGCCCTAATTGCTACGTTGTGGTGGAATATTAGAACATCTATAGGGTTACTATAGTGTACATTCATCACAAACAAGTACTGCAAAAAGATGCACCCTAGCTTTGTCAGCAGCAGAGGTGCATCTTAGGTTTGGAAAAGCATGATGGACATCAGGGAGTAGATAAAACCCTATATCTGGTGGACGATTAGGGGAGGGAATTCCAGTTTTTGATTTGATAACTGGACTAGGTGTGGGGCACTATATTATCTGGAAAGGGACAATGCACAAGAAGATGAGATAGAGGTTAAATAGTTCTTATCACAGTCTGCTTGGAAAGTGCAATTGCTGAAAGAGTCTATCTCACCAGATATGGCAAACTTTATCATTAACGAAGTTAAACCAGGAGGAACAGAGGATAATGAGAAATCATGGTGGATTATTACTTCAGATGGCACTTTCTCAGTCAAAACAACCTTTGAATTACTGAGAAAGAAAAGAGTAAAAGTGGAGTGGGCTAAGAAAACTTGGTTAAAAGGGATTCGTTATAAGATATCCTTCTTCACTTGAAAGCTATGTAAAAGGAGAATCCCAACAGATGATGTTTTGAAGCTTATTGAAATCCCAATTGTATCAAGGTGTAGATGTTGTAGTCTGGGGGTGGAAGAGAACACATATCATTTATTTCTAACAGCCCCCATAGCCCAAAATCTATACACGTACTTTGTTACTTATGTAGGTTTCAAGATTGAGGGGAGAAACTTGTTCAACACATTGCTCAGATGGTGGGATCACACTGCTACTCTAAGAGTAAAGGGAATACTAAATGCTATCCTAGCTATCATTGTTTGGGAACTATGGAATAGCAGAAATGCATTCAAGTATGAAAGGAGTAGTACATATTGTCATTCCCTAAAGAACTGCATTAAATCTATAAACCTCCTAGTTAGGATGTTTTTTGCTAATCGGTCAAATTTTCCTGAAAATTGGCCGGATGAGTTTGATATGCTATAAAGGTACAAACCAAGCATTAATGTAAGGTTTGTATCTTGGTAGCTCCCTCAGCTAGGATAGGTTAAATGTAGTTCTGATGGAGCTAGTAAAGGAAACCCTGGGAAGAGCTTCTATGGATTTTTTGTGAGGAATCATCTTGGGGAACTAGTATGTGAAAAGTCAGATTATATTGGTATAGCAACCAACATGACTGCTAAGGCAAGGGCAATCAAGGAAGGGCTGAGCTACTATCTATCACAAGGCTACCAATTTGTTGAAGTGAAGGAAGATTCTCTAAACTTAGTAAACATTCTAACTAAGATATGGAAGATACCTTTGGAAATCATAGACATAGTGAAACAAATCTTCAAGATAATGGAAGCATGCAATATTCACATAAAACATATACTCAAAGAAGGGAATCAGCTAGTAGACTATATTGCCAACACATCAGTACAATCAGAAGTTAAGCTACAGTTCATAGATTTACATAGTTTGCCTAGCCTAGCCAGGAGGATACTACACATGGATAAACAGAGAATTCCTTTATCAAAATCAAATCTAAAAGTAACAACAAAAAATCAAATGTAAACAGTGCACAGGATCAGAGGGCATATTGAGCATATGAGATATCCAGAGGCCATTAGACTATATTTACACAAACATAAAACTACTCCTAGGCTATTCAGCTATCAAAAAGTTGTAAATCAGCAAAAGAGAAGAGCTATGACCAGATGAGGAAATAAGCAGGCGCGACCAAGATTAAACCACCACAGACACCTCTTGAGCAACTCCTTTTCTCTATGGGGTGTTCTGACAAAGCCAACTCGGAGACAAAATGAGAAGCTAGAAAATAGAGCGAATGGAATGAGCAAAGTGCGGAAACACTTACGTGTTCTATGGAGTGACATGGTAAGGTCCTTACTCTTCTTTCAGTTGATAAGCCCACCAGATCTCATACCTGCATACAGTCAAGAGGCAGTTAGCAAGCTCAAAAATGAAGAGACCATAGTCGTGATGAGAAAGTACAAACCTTTGATAGGTAAAACAGGTGTTGCTCACCACATGGAGAAGGTAGTTTGACACCCACAAGTCAAGGAAGAAAAGTGAAAGGCCAGTTTCCATGGGAGCATGTTATGCGGCGGAGGAAGAGGAGAAAGTTTAGGTAGTTAGATTAGGAAAGTAATCCTAGGTTACTTACTTTATCTATTGGTTATTTAAGTCGGTTCAACCGACTTTTAATGGTCCAACAATGTATAATCTATTTTTTGTTCAAGTTTAACAAATAAAATAGGCCCCAGAACTAAATTGATTAAAAAAATGAGATGGATGGATACTAAATAGTAAAAAATAAAAACTATGTCATCTAGAACGCAAATATGAAAATATTGGGTTCTGTCAAATTCGAAAAATGAAAACAGGAATTTAGATTTGAGTTGAAGAAGTAATATGTGGTGGAAATCTTAAGAGGATAAGATGTTAGCAACACATTATATTACTTAAACTTATGCAATCAGCACTCAAGTGTATGAGACAATTCTGTCATTTTGTTGAATTTTACTACAGAACACAAACATGAAAAAAAATGGACCACTTTGGATACATTGTTTTTTTCTTCTTTTCAATTATCTCCATCATACACGCTGGAGAGTGAAGTAACTACCAATGAAGAGTTCTTTCACATACTCAAGTCGGTTAGTATATACTTTCTCCATTCATTTTGTTTACTCAATTTGTACTTTGCACATATATTGATTAACAAATAATGTAATTGATATGGATGTTTACCATAATACCTATATTAATTGATGTTTTAGTCTTGAATCTTGACAAATAATTTGAAAAATAAATAATGCTAAGAGTAAAGTATGATAATCTTTTCCTCTTAATATGCTAAAAAAATAAGTAAATGTGAAAATGTACTTTTAGTATAACAAGTAAAAATAAAGAGAGTATTTATCAATATATATTTTTTAAAAAATAGATTGATGACTTTATTAGAGTAATTTTGCCTTGATCGAACATTTAACCTCTACCTTGTAAAATTAAAGTAAACAAAAAATGTTACGAGATGAAAAGAGATAAAAGATGTTTTATTCTTCCAAATGTATTCAAATCTTCGTGTCTATATAACATATATGACTTTTCATTGTCTATATATTTATGGAATTACATAGAGGTAGACAAGGGCGACTCAACATAAAGTGTTTAGCTAGATCCCTAAATATATAAAAAAATCATATTTATTCTATTCTATTTATTTTTCTAACTTTTTATATGCATATTTTTTTTATAACCAGTTTCTTCGAATAACCTTTTAAAAAATAGTTTTAGGTACGACCTTATCAGTTTAATATTAAAAAACATATATAGAATGTAATTCAAGAAGTTGATCACTTGATATACCCTACTCTAATGTGTTTGTTGTAATGCTTGAAATCTTAACAACAAAAACATACTTAGTGAAATGCACTTAGTTTGCAAGATCATTGAATTTGTTTCACTAGTCAAAAAGTGTAATCACATACAAAACGAACTACACCATATAAAGTCACAGTCTATAATCTTACCTGTTACAGAGTTGTTTCCATGCTTTTAAAATAAGAAATCTACTCAAGAATCTTAAATGGAATTGAAGAGACGCAGAACGAAGAAAAAAAAGAAATGCTCTTTTTCTTTCTATTTTGTAGGAACGTCATATGGTTTTTTTTTTTCAAAAAAGAAACCCTTTTATAATTCTAAAGGGACACAACTTTTCAAATAGTTGTGTCTCATTTTCTTTATTAATAAATAAATAAATAAATAAAATAAATATATTATTTAAATATTAATATAGATATAGGTTGACCCATATGGGTGACCCAATCCAAATTCCTTCATCTCCCACTCACACATAGTGGGTCAACTCTCATTCCTATTCTGTAACATTCATACGTACGACTAGACCGTGCAACCAATACATACTTTGAGAGCTTCATTACTATACATCTGTTAGGAATATACATCTCAATCAATGAAACTTAAAGTAGATTATAGTATGTAGTACTCTAGACCATTTATCACATTCATACTCTAGACCATTTATCACATTCATATCTCTCATTATCTTTTTTTTCAAATTTGAATTCATCATTATATACTAGTCTCGTAGAAACATAAAGGATGTCAATGAAACAATTGATATGATAATATCCAATAATCTTCCTCATCTCATGAATCTCTCAATCTCAACGTGATATGCTTTTCTAGAAATGTTCCGCCAGACCGAATCAAACATGATCTCTTAACAATAAAATAAAATAGCAAACACCAAATTGAATCTCAAAAAAATAATTTAAGTCATGAGGGTACAATATGAAAATTATTTATAATTTTCAGAGGTTCACACAATAGCAAGTAGAAACTAAACTTGTATCGCCCTTATGGGTCACTTTATGCATACATGGTATAAAATATGTATCACAGTATTGACTCCTTTCCCATGGAGCGCATGTCCTTTAATCATAAAAATACTGTGCAGATAATAAGAAAGACAACTCATGTCTAACTTTGAGTTCACAAATCTACTCATTTATTTATTCTTCAAAACCCGTATTTGACATTAAAACAGACTAACTCACTTCAATCACATATGATTAAATACAAACTAACATACAAAATTTTGATTATAAACTTTCAGCTCTCTATTATAATCACTTCTGACAATAATTAGTTTATAACTATCTCATCTCTACTTGTCACTTAGACAATAGAGGCGATTGCATATGTGAATAGGCCAATCTTTTTGTCTGTTTGACATACTTTCTATCCTTAGAATTTTATGTATATTACATAAAAAATAGTATATGTATATGAACCAACAAGAATGAAAATTAGGCATTAAATCAACATTAACTTCAGTAATGTTAATTTACATGAACATATTTGGGAAAATAAAAATAAAAATACATCAGCATCTATGTAAACCCAATGACTTCACATGTCTTTCATACTCATCATATGCTATGGGTTCCTTTAAGGGATCTACAATCATTTAATGTGTAGATATATATTTTATGTTCACTTTCTTTTGTGCTACCATGTCTTTTACAAAATTATACTTTATGTTAATATGCTTTGTCTTCCGATGGTGCTTTGGATCTTTCATGTAGGCTATTGTAGAATGACTATAACAATTTATTGTGACAAGCTCAATAACATTGTTATATACACCCAAGTAAACTAGAAAATGCTTAAGCCAAATAGCTTCTTGCACGACAGATGAAAGTGCAACAAACTCAAGTTCCATAGTACACAAGGCTATGCATGACTTCTTCTTGGTACTCCATGATATGGTGCCATTATTAAGCAAAAATATATATCCAAAGGTGAATTTTCTCTCATTTAAATCTTCTCCCCAATCAGCATCTGTGTAGCCTTTGAGTTGCAGATTCTTTCCTTGAGAATATAAGGAATAGTCGATTGTGCCTTTAAGATATCTCAATATCCTTTTAACTGCTTTCCAATGTTGTGGTCCTGAATCTTATTGATATCTTCTTACTAACCCAATAGTATAACAAATATCAAGTCTAGTACACATCATAACATATATGAGGATTCTGGTTGCAGTAGCATAAGAAACGTTCCTCATTTGTTCCTTTTCATGTGGAGTCTAATGACACATCATTCGGTTCAAAGCTTCACTTTTAGAAACTGGAGTGTTTATGAGTTTACAATCTTGCATATTAAAGCATTCAAGAACTTTCTTAATGTAAGATTCTTATGAAAGAGATAATAATCTCTTTAAACGGTCTCTTAAAATTTTAACTCCAAGAATATATGTTGCTTCACTCATATCTTTCATCTTAGTAGTAGACGATAGCCACTCTTTTATTTCTTTTATATGATCAATGTCACTTACAACTATTAGTATGTCATCTACATAAAATGATAAGATCGCAAACTTATCTTTGAATCTTTTGATACATACACAATGGTCTTCATGAATCATAACAAATCCATATGATATGATCTCATCATCAAAATGTAAGTACCATTGTCCAGAAGACTGTTTAAGGGAATAAATCGACCTTTGAAGTTGGCATACTTTATTTTCTTTGTCTTTTTTCACAAAATCTATAGGTTGTTCCATGTAGATTTCTTCTTCTAATTCTCCATTGAGAAATCCAGTTATCACATTCATTTGATGTAATTCAAGATCCAATGCAACTACTATATACAAAATTAATCTTATTGAAGTAAAACGCATAACAGATGAAAAGGTTTCTTCATAATCAATTACTTTCTATTGTGTGTACCCCTTAGCTACTAGATGAGCATTGAATTTTTTAATGCTACCATCTACCTTACGCTTGATTTTGAGAACCCCTTTGTTTCCTATAGCTTTTCGGCCTATAGGTGGATCACCTAATTTTCACACTTTGTTAGATTTTATTGACTCCATTTCCTCCTCTTTTGCTTTTAGCCATTTATATTTAGCAGGATATGTAAGAGCCTCATTTATATTTCTTGTCTCTTTATCATCATGAGTAAATATAAATGCTTCTCCTTTGATCTCAAATCGATGATGAGGAATTTGTGGATGACTTATTTGTCGAGGTTGAGATTGACAAATTGATTTATCAATTGGTAAGTTACTCCCACTAGGACCAGCAATATCATTAGGATTTGATACATGTGGTGTATCTGTGAAAATAGGAACTAATCCATTATCATTAAAATGATTCCCACTCAAATCCATTTGATCATCGACAGCAAAAATAGTCTGGTCCATAGTTTCTTAAAGAGATAAGTCATGACCTATCTCCCTCTGCTTAGGAAAGTCATTCTCTATGAATGTGACATCACCTAACTCAATCTCAGTTACACTGCCACTACTTTGTTCATACCTGACTTAATCTCAACTACACTGCCACTACTTTGTTCACCTATGAACACATAACCCTTAGATTATTTAAAGTATCTTATGAAGACATATTTTTGTTCCCCTTGGAGCTAATTTTCCATATTGAGAAGAAGGATTATGAATAAAAGTAGCACAATGTGAAGGCTTTAGAATGCTTAAATCGGGCTTACGTTTAGTCCATAATTCATATGGCGTAGTCTTAACTAATTTTGAAGGGACAGAATTAAGTACAAATGCAGTAGTGAGCAAAGCATTACCCTAATAGGTGATTGGCAAGTTTGCTTGTGCCATTATTGACCTAGCCATTTCTAAAAAGGTTCTATTTTATCATTCCACAATACTATTTTGTTATGGAGTATAAGGAGTAGTTAATTGTCCTTGAACCAAACCAAACAATAAAATAATTATGAAATGATAATAAACCATAAAATCTATCCAAGCATTGAATTGTATTGTATTGCACCATATCACACCATACCATACGACACCACACATTATGAAACCACACGAAACCACCATCCAAACAAGTGTAAGTTTCCAATCATCATCTGAATCCTAATATGTCATAAATTCAATACAGTCAATCATCTAAGAATCACTTATCTTAAATCACATAAATTCAAGATTAAATATTCATAAATTCTACAATATATTTAGAAACACTTAATAATAATTAATATATAAATTCACATAAATCATGTTACATATAAACAATCATTATACAAATACAATACACATGATCACTATAATATCTCTTTGTGAACAGGAATAGATTAAATAAAACCTACATGCAAGTCCAAAGGCAATTTATATCTTATAGGCAGCCAATCAGAATGACACACATTCTTCTTAACTTTCAAGTCAACATATGCATCCATAAAATATTGGACCAATGACTTGTAAGATCTCAATCTTTTGAGATTCAACTTATCCCAAGATTTGTCAAGTAACTTCTTTTGAAAATCTTTTGACAAGGTAGATCGCAAGGCCATATACTTCTTTTTGTGGTTAATAAGCCCCTGACCCACACAATTTCTTGAATTAACTCGTTAATTCTAGTTATATGTTTCACAAATTTCGTGAAATAATTATCTTCAACATTGGATTCTGGTGGGAGATTAACCAAATTGTCAATTATAACTTTCACCCTATCCTCCTATTTCTTTGTGAAAATTTGCCTAGGTGTCCTTATCAATATCATGATTTTCTGTAACATATACAAAAAATGATTAGGACAAACCACACATGAAATAATTATACAACCATTTCTATAAAGACATTTTATAGGACTCAAAAAACAATAATTATGATCTACTCTCAAAAGTTATGATAATTGGGTGCCTATAATTTAAAAAAATACAACACTTGTTTTTCATTTAAAAAGATAAAATAAATTTCAACACTAAACCACTGTCAAGATCCCACTTCTTGACTTTAGCCATATAAAAAAATATGGAACCGAGGGAATGGGGTGGAAAATTCCTCCTGCATATATATGTCTTGTTAAACAATTTCCATAAGAGGAGTGGGAAAAAAAGTTATAACCCAATTCCCCAAAAAACAATTTGGAACAATAAAGCTGTAAGCATTTGTTACCATTTTAAAAATAATAATTGTGCTCCTCTTTACTGTGGGAATATATCAATATATCATCTATGAAGACAATAACAAAAGAATCCAAGTACAACCTAAACACCCTATTCATCAAGTCCATAAATGCTGCTGAGGCATTAGTCAACCCAAAAGACATCACCAAAAACGCATAATGGCCATAGCGTGTTCGAAAGGATGTCTTAGGAATATCCTCCGCCCTAATCTTCAATTGATGATAAACGGATCTTAGGTCAATCTTGGAGAAAATAGAAGAACCTTGAAATTGATAAAAATAAATCATCAATATGAGGTATTAGGTACTTATTTTTAATTGTTACCTTGTACAACTGCCGATAGTCAAGACACATGCTCATCGATCCATCCTTCTTCTTCACAAACAAGACTGGGGCACCCCAAGGAGATATACTTGGCCTAATGAATCCCTTGCTCAATAGATCCTGCAACAACTCTTTCAACTCTTTCAATTCGACTGGTGCATAAGATATGGTGGAATAGAAATAGGCTGAGTGCCTAGTTCTAGATCAATACAAAAATCAATATCACAATCAGGTGAAATACCTGGTAGGTCTATTGGAAAGACCTCTAGAAACTCAACCACTACTGAATAGACTCAAGCGTAGGGTTTTCCATGCTGGTATCTCAAATATATGCCAAGTAAGGCAAACATCCTCTTTTCACTAGCCGACGAGCCCTAAGAAATGATATCACCTTTTTTGGAGCATAACTAAGACAACCTCTCCACTTTATAGTAGGAACCCCAGATATAGCTAATGTAACGATCTTGGCATGACAATTCAAAATAGCATGTAAGGAGAGAAGTAATCCATCCCAAGAATAACATCAAAGTCTATTATATTTTAAGCCTTCAAATGCACCTGAGTGTTATAACCCATCAAAGTAACTACGCATGATCGATACACCCAAGCAAACTGGAATAATACCTGTGTTAACAACATCTGAAGCCTCTGCTTATAGCCTACCTAGAAAATCATAACACTAAGCATAACCACCTACAGGTTGGAAACCTCCACGACCACCACCTTGACTAGAATAAATACGACATCTACCCGAATGAGAACCACCTTTGCCACTTTGTGCACCACCCCAAGTTAAAGGTGGTGCAGTCTTGGAAGTCAAAGCATGAGAATCCTGATATGAACCATCATGGCTAATCCTGGGGCAATCTCTCATAAAATGTCCTATATCGCCACAATCAAAACAACCCCTACGAGGAGCAAAATAATAAGAAGAACCTAAATGACCTATATACCCTCCCCAACTTGAGGATCTAAAAGATAAACCCTAAGAAGTATACATTGAGCTAGAGGTATTCGGCCCAACATGATCAGCCCCAGACGCTGGCATTGCAACATAAATAGCTTTGCTAGACTGAGAGTGGTGATCTCTCCTTGAGTGACCTCGACTCCTGGGTGGAACACTACTATAATCACTCGAATGATAGGCCCTCTTGCCCTCAGGCTGGTCAAATACCTTATGTCAAATCATCTCTAACTCCTTTGACGCATCTACCACTTTTTGAAAAGTAGCACCAGAAATAGCAACATGAGAAACTCCCATATGAATCGGAATGATCAATCCCTTGACAAACCTTCTAACTCTCTCATTCTCGATCAAAAGTATCATCAAAGCATGCCTAGCCAAGGCATGAAATTTAACCTTATATTCTGCAACTAACATACCATTTTGCTATAAATGCTTGAACTCGAACCTTTTACGCTCTTTTTTATTGCATGGAACAAACTTATCTATAAATTCCTAAGTAATTTGACTCCATGAATGAGAAGAACCTCTATGTAAAATTTAAAAAATGTGAATTTTGGCTTAGCTCGGTGACATTCCTAGGACATGTGGTGTCCAAAGAGGGCATTATGGTGGATCCTAAGAAGATTGAGGTAGTTCGAGATTGGGTCAGACCTGCTTCAATTACTGAGATTTGGTGTTTCTTAGGATTTGCAGGTTATTATCGACAATTTATGAAAGGGTTCTCATCCATCGCATTTTCCTTGACTAGATTGACCCAAAAGGGTGTGGCTTTCCAGTGGTCTGATGAGTGGAAGGTAAGTTTTCAAATGCTTAAGACCTCATTGACTACTTCTCTGATATTGACTCTACCTAATGAGGAAGAGAATTTTATTGTATATTGTGATGCTTCTCAAGTTGGTCTTGTTTGTGTATTGATGCATAAGGGGAAGGTGATAGCTTATGCGTCGAGACAGTTGAAGGTTCACGAGAAAAACTACCCTATTCATGACTTGGAATTGGCTGCTGTAGTGTTTGCATTAAAGATTTGGAGGCATTATCTTTATGGTGTGCATTGTGAGGTGTTCACAAATCATCGTAGTCTCTAGTATATATTCAACAAAAAGGATCTCAATTTGAGACAACGGATATGGCTAGAATTACTCAAGGACTATGATAAGACTATCCTTTATCATCAAAGTAAGGCAAATTTGATAGTAGATGCCTTGTGTTAAAAAATAATAAGTATGGGTAGTCTGGCCTTATTGCAGGTTAGAGAGCGTCCTTTGGCTATGGATGTTCAGTCCCTAGCCAATAGCTTTGTAAGGCTTGATATTTGAAAATATGGTATGGTTTTGGCATATATGGAGGCAAGTTCGTCCTTATTGGAGCAAATTTAGGCTCAATAATTTGATGATGGTAATTTATGTAAAATTTGAGACAAGGTGCTGAAAGGCGAAGCCGAAGAAGCCATTTTTGATAGTGAGGGGTTTTGAGGATAAAAGGTCGTATTTGTGTTCCTCGCATTGGTGATTTGACTAGGCTGATTATGGAGGAAGCCCATAGTTCTGTCATGACCCAAGCCTAGGGACTAGACGTGACATGACGAATAAGGAACCCGAAGGAATCCCAAACAAGCCTCCTAGCATATGAGTCATACATCCTTGATTGTGGAAGCAATATAATGATAACAAGAGATTTAAATAAGGATAAAAGGACTAAGGGAAGTCTTTGGTAACCATAGAACATTCAAGAGTCAAAATCATAGCATAATTACATCAATTGTTCCAACAACACCTCTAGCATAGATTAGGCGGGGGCCAAGACACTTTCTGGGCTCTCTCATAGTACCAATTATTCAACATAAAGAGATAACGGAAGAAAGAGTAGCAAAGCTAGTATCCCCGAACTTAAGGGCTCACCAAAAGCTTATCTTTAAGATGCAAAACTAGCCATATGGAGGATGATCGTGAGGATCTCCAATTCCTACATGGTAACATCAGGTAGGCATAGAGTATACATTAGTACATTTAAATGTACTAAGTATGTAGGATGCAAGGCAACAAGAGATAGACAACATAGTCAAAATGCATAGGCATAAACAATAGATAAGTATGATAACAAAATGGCATGCATGAACAATGCTTGAAATAAAACATGCTTGTAAAATATATAAATTACATATATAGGAAGAGACCATATCCATCATAGATCAAGCAACCTATTACATAGAATCCAAGGCATGTCACCCCCTTGTAAGGTGATTGAGGCATGTCAGCCCCTCAACAAGGTGATTGAGGCATGTCACCCCCTCAACAAGGTGATTGACTACTTTCAACATCATACATACTTTCATGAATCCAATACACACATACATTATTTTTATCATTATAAAGTCATTTGACTCATAAACCATGCAATAGATTATCAATAACTTAAGAATCCTTAACAAGGCATTTTGTCAAACACTTGGTGGGTATGTAATGCTAGTTCAAAATCATACAATTCAAGAGTGAAATCATTTGAGAAAACTCAATGTAAATCAACCCACCAACACTTTATAACACCCTCATGCAAGATAAATGGAAACCCCTCATCAAATCTCATAATAGATCATAGATTCATAGCTCAAAACATGGTTAAACATTCAACATTCCTGAAACCCCAACATAGTTTATAATCAAATTCATAATAAAAGATACCCATACATAACCCAACTTGAAAACATGCAATTTACATAAAAGGGAAGGTTGGGCACCATGGGTGAAGGGACCCAATGGTTGAAACCCATATACCTCAAACTCAGGATTTCCTTGATGAAGATTTGAATGAGAACATGAAGCTTGAATGAAGTTCTAGAGATCCAGAAATGAATTTGGGACACTTGAATTTGGGTGAAATATTTGGCTAAGTGTTAGAGAGGGTTTTGGGGAATGTCTTGAGTGATATGAGGTTTAAAAATGACTAAATATAGGTGTTTTTATGTATAGGAAGGCATAGGCCCAAGACCAAAAAGCCTTAGGCCCAAATAAGAAAAACTGGGAGCAAAATAAACTGATCCGCGTCCCTGGCACATCACGGCCATAGCGTGGATCCTCATTGTTTTTCATTAATTTAGGAAAATGAAATTTCACTATGGTTACTCTAAAATCGGGGTTATACCTATTCCCCACTGAATTTTGCCCCCTAATCATGAATATAAAATCATATTTTTGATTTCACACAGGAATTATGAGATATATGGAAATTACAATTATGGGCATTTCCGAGGCATATTTTTCGGGCATTTCAATATCTCCCCCTTGGGAACATTCATCGCCAAATGTCAAAGAAACGTACATAAGAGAAGTAATCATAGAGATTTCAGCCCGACATGGATGCAACAAATGCATTTAAACATTATTTTCAAAAACCTCAATGCGAATGTCAAAATCACCATAACTTGTCAACATAAACATGAATGCATGTAAATGATATGAGGGCTGAAACTTAAGGCATGAAATCATACAAAAGGGGTTTATTTTCCTATCTTAAGCTTGAATTGAATGAAAGAGGTACGAATATTGCTTCTTTATCCCCGCTCTGACTCCCTAAATAGCACTTTCAACTCATTTACTTCTCCAAAGAACCTCGACAGATGCTACACCTTCGTTACTTAACCTTCTCATATGTCCACACAACATCTCCACCGGGACCTTCCCATAGGTCAACTCATCCTCCATAACACCCACAACCTCAAAGAGTTCTATTGCACTTGGGTCACCAACAAATCTCCTCAACATAGATACATGAAGAACTCGATGAACCATATTCATATCATTGGGCAACTCTCACTCATAGGCTACCTTACCAAATCATCCTCAACGCTATATAAGGACCCATAAACCTTGAGCTCAATTTATACTTCTTACTAAATTGGACTACATCCTTCATGGGTGAGACTTTCAAGGAACCCAATCATCAACACAAACACACATAGCCTACCTTAGTACCTAAGGACACCATCTGCCCCTTGGGAGAAAACCTCCACTTCACAATCTTTCACTAAAACATTTAACTCTAGCCAGGCAGAATCAAGATCTTATTTTAACTCGACCTCTTCATCCAAAGAAGATTCAGAAACATCAAAACCACTACACTACCATTTTCAACTTCATCTAACCTCATTCCCAACCTAGCTAACCAGTGCACTTCTCTAACCACCTTCTTGTTATCCACATTTCACACTTATTATATTTAGCAAATAACCTCTCATCCCTCAAGATTTACACTATCACTCTCAAATGAGTCATAAGCCCTTCTTCATTCCGAAAATAAATCAATATACCATCTATAAAACTACCACACACATAACAAGGTAGGGTTTAAAGACACTAATCATGAGATCTATAAACATAACCGGTGCATTAGTCAACCAAACAACTCCACCACGACTCAAAATGATCACTCTTAATTCGAAAAGACATTTAGGGATATCACCTTCCCTCACCCTCACATAGGGACAAAAAATCAGACAGAATATCAAGCTTGGAAAAATGACTAGCCCCTTGTAATTAACCAAATAGGTTGTCTATCCTTAACCATCATGTCATAACCTTATGGATTCTACAAACATTAGAAGCATGGTTGTCACGACCCAAGCCTAGGGACTAGGCATGACAAGGTGCAAGGGGAACCCGAAGGGACCCTAAGCAAGCCTCTTAGAACATCATTGCACATCCTTGGTCGCGGAAGCAACAAAAAAACCATCAAGAGATAATAAATCGGGATAACCGGACTAAGAGAATACTTTCATATAATGGACATCAAGAACAATAAAGTTAAGGCTCATCACATAGATACTTAACATGTCCAACAACACCTCTACTACATTGATAAGAGCGGGGGCCACGATAAGCAACTAGGTTCACTCCCATAGTCAATATATAAACAAAAGAAAGATAGTCTTAGTACATAGCAAGAGATTAGTAGCACCATCCCTTGGATGGAGGACTCACCAATAAGCTTGAGAGACAATTATACTAGCTACATGGAGGGGGAGGATGATCAAGCGGTGCTCCGATTCCTACATGGTGACATCATATAGGAATAGAGTATGCATTAGTACGTTTGAATGTACAAAGTAAGTAAGATACAATGCAACAATAAATAGACATCAGAGGAAAAATGCATAATAATTTTCAATAGGTAGCATAATAGCAAGATGACATGTATGATTAATACTTACGTAAAAAATGCATCCATAGAACATAATATATGTGTAAGAAGGGACCACTATCATATTGGTGGACCATCATACCCTACAACCTTGGTTATTGAGGTACAAATCCCTTCAATTGGTTGGTGGATTGTCTCTCCCTACCATTCATGGTGACTGGGGTACAAACCCCCCGACATGATTGCCAAGGTACAAATGGTTGGTGTATCATCACACCCTATCACCCGTGGTGACCAAGGTACAAAACCCTCCAATATGGTTATCAAGGTACAAACCCCTTGACATGGTTATCAAGGTACAAATCCCTCGACATTATTACCTGACGTGTAACCCCTGAGTAGGGCATGGTCATATTCTAACACTATATAGAGAATACTATATACATACATTCATTTCATCAATATTTCATCGTCATATAGTCACTCAACTCATAAGTCATGCATTGGACCTTCATTTCCTCAAGAACCTGTAATTGGATATTTTATCAAACACTTAAAGAGTGTGTAGTGCTAGTGTAAAACCATGTAATTCAAGAGTGTCATTATGATAGAAAATTCAATGTAAAACCATTAATAGATACTTGATAATACCCTCTAGCAATATACATCAAAACCCTTCATCAAATCTCACATTAGATCTTAGATTCATATCCTAAAATATAGTAAACTAGTCACAATTTCATAAATCCCAACATAGCGTGCAGTTATTTTTCATAATAAATAAGACCCATTTTTGTAAATCAACTTTGAATCATGCAATTTAGGGTAAAAGGAAGCTTGACATCAGGGTTGAAAGGATGCCATGAAAGAAACCCGCATACCTTCACTTTGGAGATGAACTTTATGAAGATTGGAGATGAAGACTTGAAGCTTAAATGAGATCCTTTAAATCTGGATGAGTTTTGAGACTTGAATTCAGGAGAAAAATATTTGGCTAAGTGTTTGAATGAGTATTAGGGAATATTTTGAATGATTTGAGGGTGAAAAATAAGTAAGTATATGTACTTTAACATTTGGAAACACTTAGGACCAAGACTCAAAAGTCTTGGACCAAGGCCCAAAATTGGACAAACAAATACACAGAGGTGCGTCCTTGGCATGTCACGCCAAGGGCGCGAAAACCTTTCTACGATTTCCAAATTTTGATACGGTTGCTCTTAAATTGGGTTAGATCTATTTTCCACCTAATTTGACCCCCTGAATAAGAATATGAAGTCAGATTTTTGATATCACGAACGGATTTGGAGATATATGGAAATTACGATTCTAGGCACTTTCGAGACACATTTTCAAGCACTTTTTGGGGTCATTTCAATATCTCCCCCTTGGGAATATTCGTCCCCAAATGTCAAAGAAATGTATGTGATAGACACAAACATGAAAAGTTTAGCCCACATAAGGATGCAATAATACACTTAAGCGTCATTTCAAAAATATCATCATAAGTGTAAAATCATCATGAACTTATCAATTTAAACATGAATGTATGCATATGTCTTAGGCTAAACTTAGACTTAAAATCACATAGGGGACTTAGAGTGATACCTTAGGCTTGAGTGGAGTGGAAAAGATAAGGATATTGCTTTTGCATGTCCACTTCGCCATCCCAAATGACACTTTTAACTTGTTGATTCCTCCAAAGGACCTTAACGAAAGCGATATTCTTGTTCCTCAATCTCTTCACTTACCTATCCAAAATCTGAACTAGGACCTCTTCATAAGTCACGTTGTCTTCCACAACATTAGGATTACCCACACACTTTATCAACATAGGCACATGAAATAAGAAATGAATCAAATCCATTTCTCTAGGCAAATCCTACTCGTAACCTACCTTGCCAATCCTCCTCACTACCCTATAAGGCCCTACATATCTTAGGCTCAACTTGCCCTTCTTGCCAAAGTGAACCACACCCTTAATAGGAGACACCTTCAAATAAACCCAATCAACCCCTTTGAATTCAAGATCCCTTCTCCTTATATCGGCATAGGACTATCAACTTTGAGCCATCTTCAATCTTTCTCTAATCATCCTAACATTCTCAAGAGCATTCATAACTAGATCTGGTCCCAACATAGCTACCTCACCAATTTTTATCCACCTAATCGATGATCTACAACGTCTACCATAAAGAGCCTCAAAAGGAGCCATACCGATGATAGAATGATAGTTATTGTTGTTGGCGAACTCAATCAATGGAAGATGATTATCCCAACTACCCTTGAGCTCCAACACATAATCCCTAAGCATGTCTTCAAGTGTTTGGATAGTCTTTTAGGTTTTGCCATCCGTTTGAGGGTGGAATGGCGTACTAAGCTTAACCTTTGTACCAAGACCCCTTTAGAAAGATCTCTAAAAATATGAAGTAAATTGAGCTCCACGATCCGATATGATGGATAAAGGAACCCCATTCAATCTCACCAAGTCATGGATGTATAACCTAACATACTCTTTAGTGAATACAATAGGAAGAACCGTGAGACTCATCAAGAATTCTCTCTCTTAAGCCATCAACTCAAGGCACACACAACCTACCTTGGTATCTAAGTACCCCATCTCCCTCTTGGGAGAAAACCTCCACTTTCCCATCACCAACTAAGGCCTTTAATTCCAACAAGGAGGGATTAAGATCTTGCTTAGCTTTTACCTCCTCAACCAATGAAGATTTAGAACCATCAACAACAACAACACTACTATTTTGCAATTCTCCTAATCTAACTCCCAATCTAGCCAAATGATAGACCTCCCTATCACCACTATCAACATGAGCTAGGCTTCCCATAGACACCCTACTCAACACATCTTCCACCATATTAGCCTTACTCGAATGATAATGCACACTCATATTATAGTCCTTAAGAAGTTCTAACCATCTCTTTTGTCTCAAGTTAAGATCTTTTTGAGTGAAGACATTTTGCAGGCTCTTATGATTGATGAACATATCAACATGTACCCTATAAAAGTAATGATGCCAAACCTTTAATGCAAATACCACGGTGACTAGTTCAAGATCATAGGTAGGGTAGTTCTTTTCATATAGCTTGAGCTCCCTTGTAGCATAGGCTATCACCTTACTATTTTGTATTAGAACCCAAACCAACTCTAGAAGCATCAAAACATATAAAACATCCCTCTAGCCCTTCCAATAGTGACAATATAAGAGCAGACATAAGCTTATCTTTCAAGGTTTGGAAGCTCCTCTCACACTCATTGGTCCACAAAAACTTGGCCTTCTTTTGAGTCATTTTAGTCATGGGAGAAGAAATAAAAGAAAACCCACTCATAAATCTCTGATAATACCCTACTAAGCCCAAGAAACTCTTAATGTTCGATGGGGTCAATGGTCTAGGCCAATTTTTAATCATATTGGTTTTCTTAGGATCCACCTTAATGCCATCTTCGACACCATATGTCCTAGGAAGGCAACCTCCTTCAACCATAATTCACACTTTTCATATTTAGCATATAGCCTCTCCTCCCTCAATCTTTGCAACACAAGCCTCAAATGAGCCCTATGCTCCTCCTCACCACGAGAATAGAACAAAATATTGTTAATGAGTACCACAATGAATGAATTAAGGTAGGATTTGAAGACCCAATTCATAAGGTCACTGAATATGGCCAGTGCATTGGTCAACCCAACAGACTTCACAACAAACGCATAATGCCTATATCTAGTTTGGAAGGCTATCTTGGGAATATCACACTCCCTCACCTTTACTTGATGATATCTAGACTGAAGATCAATCTTAGAGAAATGGCCAACCCCTTGCAATTGGTCAAATAATCATTAATCCTTGGAAGAGGATACCTATTCATGATGGTGACCCTATTAAATTGTCGATAGTCAATGGACATTCTAAGGGACCCATCTTTGTTTTTGATAAACAACACTGGTGCACCCTAAGTTGATTGGCTAGGCCTAATAAATCCCTTCTCCAATAAGTCCCTCAATTATTCCTTCAACTTCGCCGAGGCCATGTGGTAAGGGGGAATAAAAATGGGTTGAGTATTGGGAAGAAGATCGATACCAAAATCTATTTCCCTTTCGGGAGGAACAACTGAAAGGTCATTTGGGAAGACATCAAGAAACTCATTTACAATAAGAGTCGACTCCACGAGAAGGACTTTGGACTCCACATCCCTAACTCTCACAAGACGGTAAAGACACCCCTTAGAGATCAACTTACGAGCCTTAATGCAAGAGATAAACCTACCCTTGACCACCACATCGTGACTCTCCCACTCATGGACAGGTTCTTTTGGGAATTAAAATTTGATACTATGTGTTCTACAATAAATAGAAGCGTAGTATTCATGTAACCAATCTGTCCTAAGAATAACATCAAAATCAACCATGTCCAACTCAACAAGATTATAAGGCAATATTCTATGCAAAATGCAAATGGAACAATATCTATAAACCTTCCTAGCAACAATATATGCAAAAATAGGAGTAGACACCTCATATGACTCGTGCAATAATTCGGGCTCAACATGGAGCTTTTTGGCAACAAAGGGGGTAAAAAAAGATAGAGTGGCACCTGGACCAATCAATGAGTACACATTAGAGTCAAAGATTTTCCAATATATAGGTAACAAGTAGGAACCTCTATGTCTT
>DF359037.1:57997-72725 GCA_000787875.1 Solanum virginianum
TCCAATATATAGGTAACAACATCGGGGACCTCATCAACCCATTGCCTCCCATGCAAAGCAAAAAATTGATTATGCCTTGGGATACCATCTTGTCGGCCACCTCTCCCCAAAGGAATCACATTAGCACCTTGTGGACAAACCTCCTTACCCTTGTTGCAATTTTGAGGTCAATCCACCTTTTTGTGACCCACTTCCCCACAACCATAGCATGCACTAGTATCTCTCAAGCATAGGCATTTATGACCTTTACCACCCTTAGGACATACCTCATTAGAAACCACCACACAAATACCTTAGATTCTTTGGAAATTATTGGCAAATCCCCTATTAAAAATATGAGAAAACCCTTGGCCTTGGTGGAACAGGCCACCCCTTCGACTTTTGAACTTGCCATCAAAACGGGCCCTCTTGGCATATGGATCCTTTTCTTCCTCAATTTCTCCTCTTCCCTTTGCTCAGCATAGGTCATCAAACGTGACAAGTCCATGTCACTAATTAACATGAAGGATTGGCACTCCTCACTAATCAAGTGAAAAATACCTATCACAATTTTGTTCATTAAAACGACCCCAAAAAGTGCTCGAAAATATGCCTTGAAATGTCCAAAATTTTAAATTCCTTATATCTCAAACCTATTTTTATTTAAAAATCTGACTTCATATTATTGTTCAGGGGGTCAAAATTAGGGAGAAAGAGCCTAACCCTGATTTAAGAGTGAAAGATTAGCAATTATAATTTTTCAAGGTGCAAATTCTAGAGAAGAATTCGCGACCCCCATATGACTTACCTCTATGTTAGAAAGTGTCTTTTTTTTAGTTCGGTCCAAGACTCCTAAGTCTTGGGCCTAAGTATTCCCAAACATGTTTTTATCTATACTTAGCCATATTTCACCCTCATATCATCCTAAACATTTCCCAATACTCACTCAAACAATTAGCCATATTTTCACTCCCCAAATTCAAGTCTCAAACCCTCAGCTGAAACTAAGGTTTTCCTTCAAGGTTCTTCTTCAAACTTCAAGTCTCCATCTCCAATCTTCCACAAGTGTCCAAGCCTCAAGTCTCAAACCCTCAGCTGAAACTAAGGTTTTCCTTCAAGGTTCTTCTTCAAACTTCAAGTCTCCATCTCCAATCTTTATCAAGTTCATCTCCAAGCTAAGGTATGTGGGTTACTTTCATGGGTTTATTTCACCCATGATACCCAAGCTTCCTTTTACTCAAATTGCATGATTTAAAGTTGATTTACAAATGGGTATTGCTTATTATGAAATTCCCTACACACTATGTTAAAGCTATGTGAAATTGAGACTGTTTTGCTATGTTTTGAGCTATAAATATTTGATCTATTGTAATATTTGAGGAGGAATTTTGATGTATATTACTTAAAGGGGTTGCAAGGTGTTGATTGGTAGTTTTAAAATGGATTTTCTTCTAATATTTCATCTCTATATTTCATGATTTTATACTGGCATTACATACCCTCTAAGTGTTTGATAAAATGTCCGAATGTGATTTCTTGAGGAGTTGAAGGTCCAAAGCATAAGATATGATATTATTGACTATGTGATGATGAAATGAGCTTTTGTATGTGATATACTCTATAGAAAGTGTTGCATTAGACTATACCTGGTCCTGGGGGACAATATCCTGGTAGCCGAGGTAGGCATTTGTACTAATCAATCGAGGTAGGGGTTTGTACTCATCGACCATATGAGGGGTTTGTATTTCACCACCATGGTGATAAGGTGTGATTATTATCAACCCTGTGAGGGGAATGTACCATACCATCGGGGTGATGGGGTGAAACCATCATCAACCAACTGAGGAGATTGTACCTTGGAAATCTTACTTGGTCTCATCTACACATATGATATCCTATATGAGCATGAGATACTTAAGCATATTTTACCTATGCATTAATCTTACATTGCATATCATTATATTATGCCTATTACCTATTATTATGCATTTTAGCTATGACGCCTAATTTTGGTTTCATTGCATCTTTATATACTTAGTACATTCAAACGTACTAATGCATACTATTGCCCACATGATATCACCATGTAGGAATCGGTGCCCAAGTTATTCATCCTCCTCCTCTACATGGCTAGCTCAATACTACTCAAGCTAGTTGGTGAGTCCTCAACTTCGGAGACCTTAGCCTATATTGCTCTTATTATGTATTTTGAGACATTCTTATTTGTTGTCTATTTTAACTATGAGGATGAGATCGGTTGCTTTATCTTAGACCCCGCTCTTATCTATATTAGAGGTGTTTGTTGGACATGTTATGTATCTTTGATATGAGCCTGACTCTTTTCTCTTGATTATGATGATATGCAAGCTTTTCCCTTAGTCCCATTGCCCCATATTCTTACTCTTTTATATTGTTTATATGCTTCTGCAACAAATGATGTGTAATAATAAATTAAGAGGCTTAATTGGAGATCCTTCAGGTACTCCATTCGCTATGTCATGTCTAGGCCCTAGGCTTGGGTCATGACATTCATCCTAGATCTTGAGCCAACCACCAAGTGTGGAGCATACTTTGAAAGTTGGTTGAACTTGAGGGCACACTCCCTCACACTCATAGACCCTTGTCTCAAATTCATAAATTCCACCAACTTAACTTTCCTAAGTTCAAGGGAGAAGAACTGATTAAGGAAAGCCACCTTGAACACCTCCCAAAGCACCACATAGTTGACTCCCTTTTCCTCCTTCCAGTGGTTATACCATATTTGTGCCACCCCTTTGATTTGGTAGGCCGCCAACTTTGCCTTATCCTCCGATCTCACACCCATGATAGACAAAATCTTGTAAACCTCATTAATGAATTCTTGAGGTTTCTTACTCACCTTTGACCCATGGAATCCTAGGGGATTTATTCTCGTGAAGTCTCTCACTAAAGAAGCTGGTGTAAGAGCATGAGGGTCTTTGGCCCCTTTGGTTGGCTTGATTAGCCACCACTTGTGCAAGCAAAGTGAGAGCATCCCGAAGATCTCCATTAGCCGGTTGCTCCTCAAGTGTGCAGGCTCTTCTCCCTCTCATGTTAGGCATGATCTAGCATAGCAAAGGATAATTGTTAGGGGGAAAACCTTACTTCAACTACTATAGCACGACATAGAGTAAAAAGAAGGGAAACATTTCCTAAACGCCTCATAGCCTCTTGCTCATTGTTGTGGTGCATAACACAACCATGAACAAATAAGAAGAAGGGAAACATTTCCTAAATAACTCATAACCTCTAGCTTATAGTTGTGGTACACAATACAACCATGAACAAGACTCTAATCAACGTGGTGTGTTGGACTTCGAGGATCTAATAGCCTAGTGCTCTGATACCAAGTTTGTCACGGCCCAAGCCTACGGCCTAGGTGTGACATGGCGCAAGGGGAACCTAAAGGGACCCCAAGAAAGCCTCTTAGAATATCTTTACACATCTTTGGTCATGGAAGTAATAAAAGAAGCATCAAGAGATAATAAATCAAGATAACCGAGACTAAGGGAATACTTTCATATCTTGGACATCAAGAACAATAGAGTCAAGGCTCATAACATAGATACTTAACATGTCCAATAACACCTTACTACATAGATAAGAGTTGGGGCCACGACAAGCAACTGAGCTCACCCTCATAGTCAATACATAAACAAAAGAAAGATAGTCTTGCTACATAGCAAGAGATCATAAGTAACATCCCCAAGATGGAGAACTCACCAACAAGCTTGAGAGATAATCGTACTAGCCATGTAGAGGGGGAGGATGATGAAGTGGTGCTCTAATTCCTACATGGTGACATCATGTAGGCATAGAGTATGCGTTAGTATTTTTGAATATACTAAGTATGTAAGATGCAATGCAACAATAGATATACATCATAGGCAGAATACATAATAATTCTCAATAGGTAGCATAATAGCAAGATGGCATGTATGATTAATACTTACATAAAAAAGTTTAAGTAGGGACCACAATCATATTGGTGGAGCATCGCACCCTACCATTCTTGGTGATTGAGGTACAAATCGCTTCAATTAGTTGGTAGATCATTGCACACTACCACTTGTGGTGACCCAGGTACAAACCCCCTGACATGGTTGCCAAGGTACAAACCCCCCTGACATGGTTGGTGGATCGTCACACCCTACCACCCATAGTGACTGAGGTACAAACCTCCTAACATAGTTATCAAGGTATGAACCCTCTGACACGGTTACGCGGCGTGCAACCCCCGAGTAGGGCATGGTCACATCCCAACACTATATAGACAATACCATATACATATATTCATTTTATCATCATTTCATCACATTGCATCAACATTTCATCATTATATATTTATTTAACTTCTAAGTCATGCATTGGACCTTCAATTCCTCAAGAACCCAGAACCAGATATTTTATCAAACACTTAGAGAGTATGTAGTGCTAGTGTACAACCTTGCAATTCAAGAGTATTATCATGCTAGAAAATTTAATGTAAAAACATTAATAGATACTTCGTAACACCCTCAAGCAATATACATCAAAACCCTTCATCAAATCTCATATTAGATCTTAGATTCATTGCTCAAAACATAGTAAAACAATCATAATTTCATAGACCCCAACATAGTGTGTAGTGATTTTTCATAATAAATAACACCCATTTGTAAATCAACTTTGAATCATGCAACTTAGGGTAAAAGGAAGCTTGACATCATAGGTGAAAGAAATCCGCATACCATAGCTTTGAAGATGAACTTGATGAAGATTGGAGATGGAGACTTGAAGCTTGAATAAGATCCTTTATATCCGGATAAGTTTTGAGACTCGAGTTTAGGAGTAAAATATTTGGTTATGTGTTGAATGAGTATTGGGAAATGTTTTGAATGATATGAGGGTGAAAAATGACTAAGTATAGGTATTTTAACGTTTAGAAACACTTGAGTCTTAGGCCGAGGTCCAAAACAGGACAAAAAAATACGCAGAGATGCGCCCTTAGCGCGTCACGCCAAAGGCGCAAAAACCTCTCTGGAAACCGCATTTTTTTATTTCCAAATTTTGATACGGTTGCTCTTAAATTGGGGTTAGACCTATTTTTCACTCAATTTAACCCCTTGAATGAGAATATGGTCTGATATTTGATATCACGCATGGATTTTCAGATATATAGAAATTATGATTTTGGGCACTTTCGAGTCAAAATTTTGGAAATTTTTTGGGGTCGTTTCAAAGATATGCATGTAACCAAACCACCCCAAGCACTCCAAACCTAGCATGCCAAGTTCAACAAAATCACATGACAAGACTTTATGCAATAAGAACATGGGACAACCCCTATAGACTTTTCTAGCAACAATAGACTCACCAATGGGGTAGACGCAAAAGAGGTTCACATGGCAATTTGGGACACACATGAAACTTTCTTCCAACAAAAGGAATAATGAGAAATATTGGTTCCTGAACCTATTAAAGCATGCATATCAAAAATAAAAAATGTTTAACATACCATTAACAACATCGGGCACCTCATCTCCTCCTTCCCCTCCCTTGAAGAGCATAGAATCGATTATGTCTTGGAGCATTCTCTTGTTGGCCTTCTTGGGCCCTTGGACCAACATGACCACCTATACCCCTTTTTTGAGCATATGGACAATCGACTAGCTTGTGACCCTCTTTACCACAACCATAACAAGAATTGGTTTTTCTTAAGCATAAACCACCATGTTTCCTCCCATATTTTTGACACCTCAGGTTAGACACCCCATCAATAGACAACCTCTTATTTGGAGCATTGGAGAATTCATGACCTTGGAAGCCATCATCAAATTGAGGCCTCTTAGATTTCCATTTCACCTCTTTTTAAGTTTTGCCTACTCAAGTTATTCAGCAAAAGTCATAAGGTGGGACAAATCCACATCACTTACCAAAATAGTGGTTTGACACTCCTCATTAACCAAGTCAGAGACACCCGACACAAATTTGTTCATCCTAGACCTTGGCTCAGTAACTAATTGAGGGGTATACTTGGAGTGTTGGTTGAAATTGAGGGCATTCTCCCTAACACTCATGGAACCTTTCTTGAGGCTTATAAATTCCATCATTTTGGCTTCCCTTAGTTCTATAGGAAAGAATCGATTAAGGAAAGTGGCCTTGAACATTCCCAAGGAATAGCATCTTGATTTCCCCTCTCCATTTTCCATTGCATAAACAAAATTTAAGCCACACACTTTAGTTGATAGGCTGCTAGTTCTGCCTTCTCCTCCAAATTCACCCCCATAATAGATAGTACCTTATACACGTCATCGATGAACTATTGGGGATCTTCCTTCGCTTTGGACCCATGGACTTCACAGGGTTCATCCTAGTAAAGTCCCTCACTCTTGGGGCCGGAGTATGAACATTAGGAGATTGGGCCCCTTGATTCAATTGGTTGGTCATTGTATGGGCCAACGTAGTTATGGCATTCCAAAACTCAATTTTGATAGCCTCTCCACCTTGAGGAGCTTGAGGAGTAGGGTAGCCCGGTTTTTCTGCAGGTGCACGGTCCCTCCTTGGTCTTCCTCTTTGAAATGGTATGATCTAGAAGATCAAAGACCATTCATTAGGGGAAAAATGCCTTACATTACATAGTATAGGTGTTTTGGGGAATATCTTGAGTGTTAAAGAGGGTTTTGGGGAATATCTTGAGTGATATGGGGTTGAAAAATGACTAAGTATAGGTGTTTTTATGCATAGGAGGGAATAGGACCAAGACCCTAAAGCTTTAGGCCTATATAAGAAAATTGGGAACAAAATTCACTGATCCGCGCCACTAGTGCGTCGCGGCCAGGGCGCGGATCCCTACTATATTTCATAAATTTTGAAAAATGAAATTTCACTATGGTTGCTCTAAAATCAAGATTATACCCATATCTCACTCAATTTTACCCCCCGATCACAAATGTGAAGTCAGATTTTTGATATCACGCACAGATTTTAAGATATATGGAAATTACAATTATAGGCATTCTCGAGGCACATTTTCGGGTGTTTCAAGTTTGAGGTACTCTATTAATCTAGGGGATACTAAGATGTATCATGATTTGAAGTTGCATTATTAGTGGTGTCATATAAAGAGGGACATAGTAGACTTTGTGTCTCGATGTTTGAACTGTTAGCAAGTGAAGTGTGAATACCGAAAACCTAGATATGTGACTCAGAGGATGTCCATACCTGAGTTAAAGTGGGAGCATATTGCCATGGACTTTGTGGTGGGGTTGCCACGAACTGTGGGTAAGTTTGTTGCCATATGGGTCATTGTGGATCGATTGACTAAGTTCGCACACTTTATACCAGTTCAGACTAGTTATAATTCAGAAAAACTAGCCAAGATCTATATTAATGTACAATTCTCTTGCATGGGGTGCCTATTTTGATCATTTCAGATCGTGGTACACAATTTACATCTCACTTATGGCGGTCTATGCAAAAGGATTTGGGTTCTCGAGTGGATCTTAGTATAAACTTTCACCCTTAAAATGATGGTTAGTCTGAGAGTATTATTCAGGTTCTTAAAGATATGCTATGAGCTTATGTTACTAATTTTCATAGTCCTTGGGATCAATTTTTACCCTTAGCAGAGTTTGCATACAATAATAGTTACCATTTGAGCATTTAGATGGCACCATTCGAGGCATTATATGGTAGTATGTGCCGATCTTCGGTTGGTTGGTTTGATGCATTTGAGGTTAGGTCATGAGGTATAGATTTGTTGAGAGAGTCCTTGCACAATGTCAAATTGATTCAAGATAGGCTTTTTATGGCTCAGAGTAGGCAAAAGAGTTATGTAGATAGAAAGATTCACAATTTGTAGTTCATGGTTGGAGAGAGAGAGTTCTATTGAAGGTTTCACCAATAAAGGGTGATGAGATTTGGAAAGAAGGGTAAGTTGAGCCCAAGATATATTTGTCCTTTTGAGATTGTTGAGCATATTGGTAAGGTTGCTTATCAGTTAGCTTTCCCACCTCCATTATTTGGCGTTTATTTGGTATTTCATGTCTCAATGCTAAAGAAGTATCATGGAGATGGTGCTCATGTGATCCAATGGAATTCGGTGTTACTTGACAAGAATTTGACTTATGAGGAGGAGTCGATAACCATCATGGATAGATAAATTTGAAAGCTGAAGTCAAAAGAGATTGCTTCGGTGAAGGTTTAATAGAAGCATCATCCAGTTGAGGAGGCTACTTGGTAGATCGAGTTGGATAAGCAAATGAGGTACCTATAACTTTTTGCGCATTCAGGTATGTTATATTCTTTTATCGTTCGAGGATGAATGTTTGTTTAAGTGATAGATGATGTAATAACTCGTTAAATTGTTTTGAGAACTAGAACTATTTTTCCTTCTGAAAGAACCCTTTTCAAAAACTTTCAATGGTATTTTTGGACTATTCGTGTAAGTATAATTATTCTAGTGCGCTAATAAGTTCAGATAATCAACTTAAGGGGTGATAAATAAATTTTTCTTTTAACCCTAAGTCACTTGACCTAAATTTTAGAATAGGTTAGTGGGATAAAATAATTTTGGGATCATAAATTGTCTTTCAATTTTGTAAGGTTAGGTGAACTGAAGATAGGATTATTGTATGTCAAATAGTTTAATGGTGCCTTGGAACTGATTAGCAATCATTAGGTCATAATGACGATAGGCATATTTATGGATAAGTTAATGCATCATTCTCTTGTCTAACTTTTCTAGTGTTGATTCTTATCATGGTATCATTATTATATATAAGTTTACTATTATTATATTGTAAGTTGGTATTGTGTGAATGTTGTTGATGAACTGCTGGTTAGGAAATTTTTATTGGTTCATTGTGCGTGGCGTATAGTAGCAACAAATATTGGAAAATTTGAAATCTCATTGAGACTTAATCCTAGGTTTGGAATTTTGAAACATAATTATAGAATTAGATGAGTTGTGGATTAAACCTAGACATATAGTAGATTGGGTGTTGTTAGTTCTGAAATCTTATTGTGATTATTAGTTGATTAAATCGTAGTGATGCCGATCCTATTCAAAAGGAAAAGATAAAATCGAAGTCAGATTTTTGATATCACGCACAGATTTTAAGATATATGGAAATTACGATTATGGGCATTCCAAAGTAAATTTTGAGGCGTTTCAATATCTCCCCCTTGGGAACATTGTGGCGTGGGTTTGGTATTCAAGATATGTTAAGACTTTTAGACTTCATTGAAGGATGTTTTTCTAATTTAAGATTAAAACAATGAAATAGATAATGGGTAAAGGTGAAAGATGGGGGTCTCGTACCATGGTGTGACAGGCATTGGTGCGAGCACTGGTGCTCTAAAGGAAAAGTTTATTACCATAAAATTATGGATTATAGTCTTAGAATGCCAAAGCAAATGGACATTAGCTAATGTAGTGTAACATAGCTTCTTTATATGGTTGTGTTTCTTTATTGATTCCGCATATCCGTGATAGTTGAGGTGATTATATGTTGTACCAATAATTATCGTACTATGATGTATCACCATCCCCTATATTATTGACATTATATTATGCATACAGATTGACATGAGATCGAGTGTGTGTTGAGATAACTGTTATAATCTAAGTTGGCCACGTGGAGATCGTCCGTGCTAGGAATGGCTAATTTTATGATAGTGCATTGAGATAATCCACACAAACACAAAGAGATCAGTCCGGGCCGGTATATGGACCTCCCAAGTCCCTCCATGGGTCACAAACCGTCGACGTATACCCGAGAGATATTGTGCATATACGATTTAGAGATGACTTGACATTTGAAGTATATCAATTCGTGGTGTTGCGTTGAATCTCATTATACTCTTCATTCTTATTGATTGTGCTTTACTAGCGTTGGATATCATGTGATATTTGATTACTCCTATTCCGATAACACTTGACTGTTAAGTATAGTACGGACTTACAAAATAAGAAGATATATATATATATACACACACTCCTGTCACTACTTTTTCGTGTACAAGTGGTTTCATACTCATACTACACTTGTTGCACTCTTTTGTAGTGCAGATTCAATTCCGAGTGCAAGAGCATCCCATAGAGCTACTTAAGTCCAAGCTTGGATTGTCCTGGAGTTGTGGTGAGCTGTTTGGCTATTCTGCAGTCCACACCTCCCTCTATCTTGTTAATTATTCTATTTTTCATATTCAGACATAATATTTCTTATGTTTAGACTTGTCATCTTTGTTTCAAACTTGCATCACTATTTGAGAAGCTTTTGTTCTTATGACACCAAATCTTGGGTGGTATTTTAGCTTTATGCATTTCTGACATATAAGGGACTTATTGTCAAGGATATTTATTTATTACTATCTTTCACTTTATCTATTACATTGAATTAGTAACTTGGTGGGCTGGTTTACCTATCAGCTGGGTGTATAGGTGCCATAATCGCTCATGTTTTGGGGTCGTGACAAATTTGGTATCAGAGCCACTCTTATATCAGCATTATTGATGTAGGTCAGAGCTCAACTGAGTTTAGGCGAATCCCGATAAGGCGGGACAAACCTCAGTGCTGAGTCTAAGCAAATCACAAGCGGTGGGGGCAAACCTCAGCAAGGATGCTGAGTCCATGGAGGGGGTGTATGTAACAACCCATCTTGAGATGAGAAGTCCCACATCGGCAAAAACACAAGAGCGATATTGGATATATAAGTAAAGGACTTGTCTATATACTATGAAATGCCTTTTGGGGTGAGCCCAAAGGGACAAATCCATGATGGGCTAGGCCCAAGAGCAGACAATATTTCACAGTGTTGGACCAGGTCGTTACATGGTTGAAAACTTAAGAAGAAATAAAAAATTGTATTTCACTTTATTGAACAATTTTTTACTATTATTAATATTTTTGACAGAGTGTTACTCTAAGTATTAAAAATTTGAAAAAGAAGAGTGCAAAAGGAGTTTAAAAAAAAAGATAAATAATATGAATGTTAGCAAAGAGAATGTAAGAAGGTAAAACAATATTTTTTTGATTTCTTCTATTTGAATCCAGTTAAGAAAAATAAAATAATATAATTTTTAATTTTTCTTTTTTACTTTTATCATAAATAATTATTTTTTAATAAAAACTTAATGCATAATTTATTTTTGATAAAAATTTGAGGCTCTCAAAAATTGAGGTCCTAAGGTAGATGCCTTCAATTTTATAAGCATAAGCTACCTCTGGAGAAAGACAAAAAAGGGATTCAATAAAGATGATACTAAAAATTTGAGATTATAAATGAAGATCATAGAGATATTATAAAGTTGTGATTGTTATAATCATAATGATAATAGTAGTGGAACATTATCGACATTACGAAGAAGAGTAGTGAATATTCATATTACTCGATATTATTTGATAACACTACTTTGAATCAACTGAAACAAGACCTTGCTAATGGTAAAAAAACCAGGAGATCTGGGGGCTTTGGCCCGCTTATCATCAATCCCATTCTACTGCTCTGTTAGTACAAATTCTTGTCAGTCTCCAAGGGACATCGAAGACTTGGAACTACATCGGGGGCGATTGTGCAACAACACTGAGCGCTGATAGCTTGTAGTGCGCTCCTGGGAAGGGAAGCCATAATTTTTGATGTACATCGATCAATCCCGCCCTGTACGAATCCGCTCTCTTTGCTGTGAACATGATTTTATTTTAGATCTTTCCTTACCGCTCCGAGAATGAGCAGCTTTAAAAAGGAAATGGCAAGCAGAAAGGCCCTGGCCCCAGAGTTCTTATGAAGACTCTGGTGGTGCATGTGTATGATAGAGCCCCCCATAAGCACAGCTCCAGACTCGTGTGCTATCGAAGCTCCAACTTGGAATTGCCTCGGTCGGAGTGATTCACACCAAGTTCTCTTTATCGGGCATGATCCATAAATAAAGTATCTTACTAAAATTTTACTATAAAAAAATTTTGCAGTCAAAAAATCCTATAGATGAATCCTCAAGTGGGATGTAAGAATTGGCATGCTCACAAACACAAAAAATATGATTTACTGGGTGATATCGATAATATAATTTTTTGTTAGTTTGTAAATTGATAATTTGACAAATTAGGATCTGGTGTGGGACCTAATCTCATAATAGAATGATATTGTCTAACTGAAAGTGACAGTTGCAAAAACAACACTGGCAGGGACTAATTTTGTGAGTGCTAGAAATGTGTTAGTGTGGCAAGTCTCTTGGCCAATAAAATTGCTCTAGAATGTCACAATTATCTTGTATAATGTCCTATCCACATTGAAAAAAATGAATCTTTTCAATTTCATCACTTTTATAACAAAAGGGGTGAAAAATTTACTCTTCAAGAAATATCAACCAAGAAGCAATAGTGAATTTGTAGAATGGCTTCTTAGTTTTTGGCAATATTTAGTTATATTTCTCTGTACTCATTCGTAATTGTTGATTCTGTGAAGTGTATCTAGAGTTAACTATGCCTAGTCTTGAAGCCTAAGTTGATCATAATTGATTAATTTAGTGGGCAATATAGTTATTGCTTAGGGATCAAGTTTTTGAATTATAATAGCAAGGGATAAGGCATTAAGATTTTGATTAATCTTAGATTGTAAGAGTTTGTAATAGCTTGTTATCCCCTCATAATAATGATATTGAGTTAAAATCCTGTGTGATAGTCATGATTTTTTCTTCCCTTCAGAAAGGAGGTTTCTACATAAAACTTTTGTATCTTTACTTTCTGTTATTTTCTATTCTTACTCTTTCAAAGGGCTAGGTCGAGTGTTAAGCATGATAGCATACATGCCTGATAATATTTAGATATACTCCTTTTATATAATATGGATGATCGTTAGTAGTCTATTTACCCAACTAAGAGTTGGGGTCGATCCCACAGGGAATAGGTTGAAACAACTCTACTAGTTATCCTATCTCACACATTGGTTCCATTTTCATAAAACAAACACTATAGAAAAGTAAAACTGGGGAATTTAAGACCAACAAACTAGGTTTGTGACTATGATTCTAACAAACTATAGTGTAGATAGTATCAAAAGAGACTAGGATTGTTGTCCACATGATATATGACTTGGTAAGCATTTAATGTTGGTGATATATTGGTCTTTGAATTGGATGCAAAACCTAGCAAGTTATGTAATATCTAGTTCACCTCTCGATCCTTCCCAGATATATCTCATTCATCACCTCTCAGTCTCAAAGTGTATGCATATTAACTCTTGCTATTGGTTTTGGATTCACTATCCGCTCCCTGGCTCAAGTATTTTAGAGGAAAATAAACCCCAAATCTAAGATACTATGCCTTCTTAGGATCAACCATTTGAAACCAAGGTTGATTTTTCCTAATTGCCATTATGGTTACCTTTTCCTAGTCACTACTTTCCTTTTGGATGAGTAATGAATGTGGACAAGTTCTTAATATGTAACACCCTGCATGTTGGAAAGCTTGGAAAATAGAAAAGTTATAAATAATTTGAGATTTATTGGTTTCACAAGCCAATCTATGGCTCGTGAATTAGATCGTAGGTCATACAAAAGTCTCGTGGTTGAGGTCCAGAAATTAGTAAAAAAGTTTGGTCATTAAAATTCACTCCACGAGGAATGGGACGGGTCATACTCCTTTATGCGACTCATAGTTTGAGTCGTGGATAGGACCCTAAGAGTGAAAATATTTTCTAAGTCTCGAAGCATTCCACAGAAGGATTCTATGGTCCATAAATAAAACTATGAACCATATATGGTGTTTTGTGTTTTCAAAGTGTAATTTCCAGTAGCTCAAATTTTTGGATCATGCCTTGCACGAGCCAAAGCATGACTCAAGGAATAGATTACGGGTCATGCATGGTGTTTCATGGATAGGTTTGACAAATTTTAATTGAAAGACATTTTGGTCATTTCATATTTGTTTAACTTCTAAACTACGTCTTTTTGACTCTTCTAACTAACTTAACCGATCTAACTCCTATAAAATGTATTCCTAATTCATTCCATCTGATTCACTCTCATAATCCTCTCCAAAGTTCTCAAAAATTATCTCTCTAAGGATTGTCTCCATTAAATATGGGGTTTGAAGGTTTTGAAACGACCCCAAAAGATGCCCGAAAATGTGCCTCGAAAGTGCCCGGACATAATTTCCATGTATCTCAAAATTCATGTGTGATATCAAAAATTTAACTTTATATTCTTGATCAGGGGGCAAAATTGAGTGGAAATGGGTCTAACCGCAATTTTAGAGCAATGGTAGCAAAATTTTATTTTCCTAAGTTTGCGCAAAACAGTGGCAATCCGCGATGTTACCACGACGTGCAGCCATCATGTAACAGTGTAAAATTTGACTCTTCGATAGGTTCGCATTGTGGACCAGACGTAGACCTGTGTATTTTGTTGCCAGTGATTTTATCTTGGTCCAAGGCATTTGGGCCTTGGGCCTAAGTCTTCCCATGCGTGAAAATACCTATATTTAGCCATATTTTACCTTCGATATCATACAAGATATTCCCTAATCTCTCTCAAACACTTAGACTAATATTTCCCTCAAAATTTAAGTGCCCAAGTTTCTTCCGAATATTAGGGAATTCATCCAATCTTCAAGTCTCTAGTCAAATCTTCTTCAAGGATTTTCCAAAAATCAAGGTATGTGGGTTTCAACCATTGGATCATTTTACTCATGGTGTCCAAGCTTCCTTTTTACCTAAAATACATGTTTCTAAGTTGATTTTACATATAGGT
>DF359037.1:72830-83251 GCA_000787875.1 Solanum virginianum
TTAACTATGAACTATGTTGGGGTTTTGTAAAAGTATGACTGTTTATGCATGTTTTGAGCGATGAATCTTAGATCTATCTTGAGATTTTATGAAAGGTTTTGATGTATATTGTATGATGGCGTTACCAAGTATCGTTGAAATAATTTACTTCAACATTTCTTGCATGATTTCACTCTTTAATTGCATGATTTTACACTAGCATTGCGCACCCACCAAGTGTTTGATAAAATGTCTGATTATAATTTCTGGAGGAATTGAAGGTCCAATGCATATGTTATAAGATGAATGACTTTATGATGATGAAAGGGATGCATGTATATGATATTCTTCATTATTATGTTGGAAATTGACCATGCCTTACTCGGGGGTTATGAGCCCGGTTAACCATGTCGAGGGGTTTGTACCTTAATAACTGAGTTGAGGGGTTTGTTCCTCAATTACCATAGGTGGTAGAGTGCGATGATCCACCAAGCAATCAAAGGGTTTGTACCTTGATGTTGAGAGGTTTATACCTCAATCACCATAGGTGGTAGGGTGAGATGATCCACCAAACAAATGAGGGGTTGGTACCTCAATAGACTATGAACTTGATAATGATGGTCTTTTCTTGCACATGTGTTATGTTCTATGTAAGCATGATTTACTTAAGCATTGATCATACATACCATGTTATTATTATGCTATCTATTATTTATCATTATGCATTTTGACCATGTTGTCTATCTCTTGTTGCATTGCATCCTACATACTTAGTACATTCAAATGTACTAATGCATACTCTATGCCTACATGTGTTACCATGTAGGAAGCAGAGCCACACTTGAGCGTCTTCGTCCATGTGGCTAGTATGATTTCTCTCAAGCTATTTGGTGAGTCCTCTATTTCGGGGATGATCTTTATGATCTTATGCTATGTTCTTTTATGTATGTATTAACTATGAGGGTGAGCCCAGCTGCTTGTCTTAGGCCCCTATCTTATCTATATAGTAGAGGTATTGTTGGACAAGTTATGTCATTATATTATGAGCTTTGACTCTCTTGATTTAATGATGTCTTATGTTATGAAAGTTTCACTTTAGCCCCTTTTCCCTTATCTTTACTCTTATTAATGTTGTTTAATGCTTTCGCGACCAAGAATATGTAATGATATATAAGGAGGCTTATTTGGGGTCCCTTCGGGTTCCCCATTTGTTATGTCACATCTAGGCCTTAGGCTTGGGTCGTGACAGGTTTGGCTAAGGAATTTCCAGAATTTTTTCTTCAAATTTAAGGATTCTCACTTAAGGTATATAGGACTTCGTTCATGGACTAGATTCATCCATAAAGCCCAACTCTATTCTTTTTTTTTTCTTAAGGTTTAAGCATGAATTTCTATGATTTCTTATGAATTGATTTGAAATGATTGGATTATGATTATTCTATAATTATTATACCTATTTATGCATGAATTATGAAGAATTATATGATTTCTATTATTTTCAAGAAAGTATGTGATTTCAAGTAAATGATAATTAGGGTTTGTTGAGTTGATGTGGATTCCCTTACCAACAATCTAAATTGATTTAGATTGCATGATTTCTACATGATTTTCATATAATTACATGATTTTAGCTCAACTTCTCATGAACCCACACATGACCCTAGTTTCCTATGACAAAGCTATGATTTTCATGAATTATGATTCTAAGTATGAAAGGTATATTTTAATGATGATACTGATATGTTGAAGAGGGTGACTTAAGATCCTAGTGTTGATGATATGATGATAAGATGAGGAGTATACCCACACTATATGAAAGGTTATGGAGGTGGACTATTCCTATGATGTGAGACATTTTCATGAAGTTATGATGACTATTTTACAAAACTATGAAAGTATGATTTTGATAAATTATGAATTATATTGAAAGCTATATATATGCATGATTATGTATTCTGTGGGATATGACTTAGCATTGAATGAGCTTGTGTGAGGGGAACTATCCCCAAGGGTCCTTATATAAATCCTCAAGTCTCATAGCTACGTGCCACTATAGGTTGATATCTATGTGCTATAAGGATTTCTAATAGATCCATATAGCTTTATGATGTGACACTCACAATTCTAGGATAAAGACTAAATAATGGGGTTGTTATGATGTGGTTTTCACTGTACAAATAGAGCCTATAGGGTGAGGATCGAGTCTACCTTGGCAAAGTAAACTCCTCTTTTGCTCGGTGTAGAGGGAACATTGAGACTCCATGTAATAGTTTGCATGGTCTTATAGTCTGTTATAGTCTTATTCATACATATGTATGATAAGTGATGATAGGTTTTATGATGCTTTTATTCATGGTTTTAAACATGAATTGCTTATACATAATGTGTCCTTATTTATTGATTATGATTATGCATATTGATATTATATTATGATGTTACTTAGTGCATGGAATACTTACATACTCAGTACATTCCAAAAACTAACACATACTTCTTTGCATACATGATCTAACCATGTAGGGATGGGCGAAAATGAGATATTCCTGCATTTCATGGCTAGATTCGGATTTGCGCTTTGAAAATATGTTGGTGAGTTCCCGCGCTCTGAGAACAAGCGTAGTCATCTACTAAAGTGTCTAATCCTTGGTTTATTTTATTCATATTCATACTCGTAGTTAGGATTTTAGTTCAAAACCCTCATTTTTACTTTTTCATATTATATGTTTTCTGGAAATAAAATAGGATAACTAGTAAAGTTGTTTCAGCCTATTCCCTATGAGATTTCACCCCGACTCTTAGTTGGGCAAATATATTGCTAAAAATAATCCATATTCTATAAAGAGAGTATGTTTGAACATTATAAAAGATAGTGTGGTTGCCAGGGAATATGACTTTGAAATGATCTACTAGCTTTTTTTTATTTTTAGTTGTAGTTATATTTCCTAATTTTACTTTTGTTTGCTTTTATGTAAGGGACAAGTTTTGATGCCAGACACTTGAAGTAAGGGAGCAACATTAATCCCCTATGACCCTGAGCTATAAAGATTGATTAGGAGTTTGAATGCACAAGATTATGAGGCACACAAAGTAAGAGAGTTGGGTGACAATCGATTTAGGATAACGATGACAGGAACATATGAAATCAGGAAGTTATACCTCTAACACCACATCCGCCGACACTACAAAGCCAAGGCCAGAGACCGGTAAATGTAGCATGTGATGATGATGATATGGATGGTGCAAGTACTACTAGTGCTATAGTACTTCCCCCACTTCCTCAAGGTGTGAAGTTCATTATCACAAGCACTATGCTGCAAATGTTGAACTTGAAGGGTCAATTTAGTGGAGAAGCTAGTAAGGATGCAAACCACCACTTGATGAACTTCTCTGCCACCTGCAAGTCATCGGAGATTCCCGAGGAGAGTCAAGTAGCCATCCGCCTATGCTTGTTTCCATTGTCTCTATCTAGGAAGGCAATGAAATGGCTCAATGAGTTGCCACATGACTCTATCACATGCTGGAGACAGTCAAAATAAGCCTTTTTGGGGAAGTTCTTTCCACTATCTCGGAAACTGCAACTCAAGAATGAAATATATGCTCACAAGCAGAAACTGTCATAGGCCTTACATGAGACATAGGAGAGGTTCAAAAAATAGTTAAAATAGTGCCCATACCATAGCCTCACAAATGAACATTTGAAAGAAGTATTTTATAGATCCTTCAATTTTGTCACTAAACTAATTGTTGATGCAACCTGTAGAGGATCATTCATGGCAAGTATATTGAAGAAGCCACCAAGATTCTAGAATAAGTTTCAAAGAATAATTGAGCATGGCATGACAAAGGATTCCAATAGCACTGGTTTCATCTTAGAAATATCAGTAGAGCAAAAACAGAGAGAAGAAGAGTGAGACTAAGACATGGCTTACATTAAGACTCAGATAGACTTACTGACCAAGCGATTGGTAACTAGTAGGCTTGAAAACGTCAGTGCTTTAGAGAGGGAAAATCTATATGATGATCGTGCCTTTGAGGTTTATGAGTATACCAAGTTTGCAAACAATTAAGAGGTTTCTGGACATGCAACTCCGGGAACCAAGGTTAAGACTATCAATGGATAGATATTTTGATAGAGGGGACAACCATGATCAAGGAAATTTGTAGCAAATATCCAATTAACAAATTGATCAAAATAGTGCATATATATATCCTAGAAATAGAGATAGGGCAAAAACTAGGTTAAGCAACTCGAGGTTAGAGGGAATGGTGACAAAATTGCTTCAAAAAGGTTGATTCAACTAAAGCTAGAGTCAAAGAGCTGAGAAGGGATCTATCAAGAATAAATTAGATGGTTAAGTCACATTCAACCTCAATCAAACACTTGGAACAAAAAATAGGCCAACTTTTAGTAGCAGCGAGTTCGAGTGAAAATAGTGCACTATCCAGTGACACTGTTCAAAATCCTTAAGCTAAAAAGTAAGTGTAGTTTTGGGTATGTCGTGCCACAACAATAAGTCAGGCGCTACCTAAGAGGCAACCCATGATGACACTTGATGACATTTGAGTAATTAGGTACACAACTACTGATGTCTAGGGCATCACATGTACGATCACTTCCCTTATTGTATACGCTGGTTTGATACACATTAGGGATAATACATAAATTTTTGTGGGGAGTAGGGCCTCCTGAACCCCGAGGAGTTTTTTTGGTCATATTTCTTCTCTCTGAAGGTGTATTATTTAGTATAACTCGCATGTTTAGTTTGTTTTATTTGTGTAAATATAAGTGTTTACATGAGGCTATAGTAACCCATAATTTTTAAGAAAAAAATACCCTAATTGAAATTTTTTCAAAATGGTTGTATATGCATGCATCCCATTTTGACTGACTTGTGTGATCCTTATTATGCATTATATATATAGTCTAGTTGGTATCCTGATGAATGAAACATGATTGTATTGGTTAGTACTGAATAGTGCAGGATTTGTGCCATGTGTGTGAGTTCATTTGTCTGATTCGATTAATGCACTTGTAAGCTAAAAGTTGGTTGGTTAGTCCCTCTAACATAGTTGACTAATTAGATTAGGATATGATCTTAGGCCATTTTTGTTGTGAAGCCACTTAGCCTAAAATTGACCAACCAAATGAGATTGTTCCCTTTGAACAAAAAGTTGAGCCTAAATAGACCTTTTCTTTGTAATTACCAAACTCATCTTCCTTATCTATCTACAGATCTTACTTTGGCCCTAGTTCTAAGGACATTACGATCCTTAACCTAAGTTAAAAGCCTAAGTTGAGGTTGGCTTATGTTGGCCCTGGTCCTTTAAAAAGACACTGTGTACCTCAACTGCTAAAAGCCTAAGTTGAGAGTGACTATTGTAGGAAAAGCAGAAAAGTTAAGAGTGGAAAAGTGTCAAGTAATGAGAGGAAAAGAAATGTTTGGGGTCTAACCATGAGTAAAATAAAAAAGCAAAAAAGAAAAGAAAGAAAAAGAATGAATGAAAACAGAAATGACTCCCAATGGCAAAGAAAGTAGGAAAACAGAAAAAAATAAGAATTTAGGGGCAAAAACCAGATGGCTAAGCCAATGTAACATCTTGGAGGATTAAATTAGTGAATTTGATCCTAAATATACCTTACTCTAGCCCTAGCCTATGTTACAAGCTGTAAAAGTCCTAAAGTCATCCTAAAAAGGTCATTCAAGAGTCAAGGTGATGAAAATAAGGGCAAGCTTATGGTCTATAATTGTGTGTTGATTGGATGTCTTTTGCGAGCATGTGTGTCTACATTCTAGTCTCTAATTTGCATTTATATATTATGTGTGAGACTTCTTTGTATCCTTAAATCGACGGGCTAGCCAAAAGGACTATTCATACTTTGGAAGACATGTTGAGAGCTTATGTATTGGAGTTGAAGGGGGAGTTCAGATGAGCATTTGCCACTTATCAAGTTTGCCTACAATAATAACTTTTATGCAAGTATTAGGATGACAATGGTGTAGATCACCCATCGGGTGGTTCGAAGTCTGTGAGTTGATATTAATAGGACCGAACTTGGTGATAAATGTCATGGAATAAATTAAAAGCATAAGAGAGAAATTACAAACAACCCAAAGCTAATAAAAGTCCTACTCTAATGTTAGAGGAAGGAAACTTGAGTTCTAAGTTGGTGGTTGGGTATACTTAAAGGTATCTTTGATGATAAGTGTGATCTAGTTCGGTAAGAAAGGAAAATTCAGCCCTAGTTATACGAGACCCTACAAGATGGTAAAAAGAGTAGGCAAAATGGCATATGAGTTGGATCTACCCAATGAGTTACATTTGGTTTATTTGGTCTTCTATGTGTCAATGTTGAGGAAATTTATAGGTGATCCAAGTTCTATAGTTCCCTTGCATGATGTGAACATTGAAGAAGATTTGAGTTATGAAGAAGTGCCTATTGAAATCTTAGACCAGCAAGTGAAATAGCTAATGAACAAGGAAGTTGAATCTATCAAAGTGTTTTGGAATCTCTAACAAGTTGAGGGTGCTATGTGGGAAGCAGAAGCAGATATGATAAGCATTATCCACATCTATTCCATCCTACTCAAGCCTAAGGTATTAAGAAATTCTTCCTAAAATCTCAAATTTCATGCATTTCAGGTTTTCCATGATGTATGCATTTATTTTGATGTTTATAGATTGTTTTGAGATATGTTTTAAGTGTGAAATTTGAAAATTTTGAGAAATGATGTTTAATATTTTCGCATGCATACTATGTTTTTAGCTGCTAGTTTGCTCGTTGCATCCTACCTTTAAGTACATTCGAGGAAGAATGTTGCCAAGGGAGAGATATTATAATGACCCCCAGTTTAGGAGACTTGAATACAAATATATTAGCCTGAAAATGACCTGAAGTCTGGTCCACGAGGGTTATTTACCACCCATAGGTGTAGTTATGGCCCGTAGAATTAGCCCTTTCATATGACACTTCAGGAAGTGAAAAAGTTTCCAAGAGTGGGGTAACCAACAGACCAACTGAAGACTCATAAGATACATTACGGTCTGTAGATAAGGTCATGAGTGAGATTATTAGACATGAATGAAATTTGAAGTTTGTTGGAAGGTGGCCTACGTGTTACTAGATAACCCATGAAATAGGATATGACTGTAGAGTTATTCGTGGAATGACACCCAAAAAATAAGAAAAAATAGTTAAATATGGAAAGATTCTATTAGCCTAACCATGGCATATAGGTGGTTACATGACCTGTAGTAAGGCCTTGTGATTTAGGGTCCAGCAAATTCAATTTTCAAAAATTTTAGATGTATTACTAGATGAAAGGGGCCTACAACCTATAAATAGGCCTATAGTTTGTAATTGGAGTTTCGTAGGTTGAATTTGGTAGTTGTCAATCCTATTCCTAAATTGTGTCATTTAGGAATCGAATAAGGGACCTAATTTCCGCCTTAAAGCCCTAAATTCCTCATTTAATCCCTCATTTTTCTATTCTCTAAGGAAAACGCTCTCAAGAACAAGCTAGGGCAAAGGCTAGGGTTCCAAGGGTTTTCTTCAAAGCTTCAAGTCTATTTCTCCCTAAGTTTCCCCAAGGTATGTGAGTTGATTTTTGTGTACCCTTCTACCCATAAAGTTCCCTTTCAAGTATTTTATGTTTTCTTTAAGTTCCTTAAGTTAATATGCATGCTTATGATTATTTCATTATACTCATGTTATTAAATACTACTTATGATATCCTACAACTATTTTACTAAGTAGATATGCAAGTTGGAACTATTGATAATGACCCTATGATGGATTTCGATATTGATAAAGGATGGACATTTTCGATGGTCCTTAAAAAGAGAAATTTTCTTATGTTTTATGTGATTTATGATTGTTCCATTGAAAATGTCAAGTCCACCTTAATTTTAAGTACAACTTTCTATAATTAATGAATATGATTAGGGCATTAAAGTTAAGTTTTAAGTAATGATTTGTCAAAGATATAAGCATGTTGATAATTGTCGGAAAAGATGTTTCGAAAGACCCCTAAGATGGAAGGACAATTCTTACTTGGTGATTCTTAAGTTCAAGCTACTCTGTACTACTTATGATTCTAATTTATGTTTGAAAGATTTCATGAGATGACTTATCACCAAGAGGACTTGAGATTGCTAGCCAAAAGGACTATTCATACTTTGGAAGACATGTTGAGAGCTTATGTATTGGAGTTGAAGGGGGAGTTCAGATGAGCATTTGCCACTTATCAAGAACTTATTCCATTAGTTGAGGTATGACCACTTAAAGCTAAATCTCAATGTCCCTAACTATGTGACACCATAGGAGCCCTTATAGGCTAGACTAGTGGATCCACGTAAGTCATTCATATTATTATGATGCATGTGAAGTTGACAAAGTTCCACCTGGCAAGTGGTCTTTCCGTGCCAACATAGGAGGTTATGTTGGATTCTATATAGTAGCTCACATGGTAATAAATGTCAGTTAAGGTCTACTCCCAAAAGTTTATATGACTCTATAATATGTTCCTATTTGTTATTTCTCATGCATTGACTCTTATACATATTGAGTCATAATCCTTATGCATGCTTAAGCTTACTTTATGTATCTCTTATCTCTTACATACTTTTTTGTGGTATTTATGAATGATGCCATCACAATTTCATGCATGCATTGCATCTCATATTCTTAGTATATTCCAATCTACTAACACATATTTTGCCTGTATAAATTTAACCATGTAGGGACAAACACTCCTCCATCGGCTCATGGCTAGTGTTCAATGTTCAAGACTAGATTCGGTATTTGGTGAGCCTTTAGTTCGGGACTCTACATTTTTTATTCTATCATGTATCTTAGTGCTATTTTGAGACAATGTATTTGTAGCCCTTTTGAGGTTACTTTTTTATATTGCATAATCATGACTTCTTTTCTCTTTGATGGTAATCGATCATTACCGGTTCCATCCATCGATGTAGTTGGTATGCTTATAGACACATGAAGTTAGTTATATTCAATGCCTTTTAGCATTGGTTCATTGCTTAAATGGCCCATAGTCCTTTTTTTCTTATTTTCCCATAAATACTTCTATTAAATGCCTATTAATGCTTAAGATGCTTAGATGAGGTGCCTTCGCATATCTTATTCACCGTACGAAGTCTAGGCTGACACGACCCAACCTATGGGCCGTGACTAGTACCCGATAGGGGCACCCAGATAACATAATCAATTTGGAATATTACATGAGTTACTATTCAGTTTACAAAAATTTGGGCAGAGTTTCCTCTGTATTATGGACTAGCCACCTGAAACAGAAGAGTACAGCGAACTAACAAACAGAGTATAAATATGAATGCACGAATAAGCGGGCCGACAAGGTCACCGCTGCGGTCCTGCGTTTAAAAAAATTTGGGCAGAGTTTCCTCTGTATTATGGACTAGCCACCTGAAACAGAAGAGTATAACGAACCAACAAATAGAGTATAAACATGAATGCATGAATAAGCGGGCCGACAAGGTCACAGCTGCGGTCCTACCGCCTAATAACATAGCAGAGAATCAGAAGGCGCAACAAGTGGCTAGGTGTAACATATCAAGCATATATACATACATGATACTGGAAACTGACAGATAGGACCCACCTCACACGTATCCACAGACCGGGCCGACAAGGTCACCGCTGCGGTCCTGCCGCCTAATAACATAGCAGAGAATCAGAAGGCACAACAAGTGGCTAGGTGTAACATATCAAGCATATATACATACATGATACTGGAAACTGACAGATAGGACCCACCTCACACGTATCCACAGACCTCAATAGTAGAGAATCAGAAGGCGCAACAGGTGGCTAGGTATAACATATCAAGCATATATACATACATGATACTGGAAACTGACAGATAGGACCCACCTCACACGTATCCACAGACCTATAACATGAATACATAGAATCAAACGACGGGACAGGGCACCCGCCATACCCAACATACATAGTATCTGAAGTGTCAACAAAATATCAACATAGTATCTGAACCGTGGCTCCGGAGTAGGGGAGCTCGTCAAAAGCAACTGGAGGTCCTAAGCCTGCACGTTAGAACCTGTGGGCATGAAACACAGCCTAACATAATATACCAAAAGTAGCTCCGGAGTAGGGGAGATTATCAGAATCAGATGGAGGTCCTAAGCTGGAGGTCCTTTACCTCGTGCGTCAGAACCTGCGGGCATGAAACACAGCCTCCGAAGGAACGAGGGTCAGTACGAAAGACGTACCGAGTATGTAAAGCAGGAAGTAAATACAATCATCAGAGTGGCCAAATGAATATAGATACCAGAAGTGCATAACGTTATCAAGGTATCCAAAAGATCATCGTAAATAATTTCAGTTTCATATACGTGTGTCAAATTACGATTTTGGCTTACTCAAGAGTCAAAGAATACTTGAA
>DF359036.1:0-23914 GCA_000787875.1 Solanum virginianum
GAACTCCTGAGGGTCTTCTGAAGGTTTGGACCCAAGAAATTCTGGGGGTCCACATGCCAAGAAATCATGGGCCCGAGAACTATCTCGACGGGCTGCCTGACTACTCCCAGCCTCCTGCCTATGGGCCTGACGCACCACAATCTGAGTCAATAACTATACCGCCTCCCGCAGCTCCCCAATCTCTGCACTTGGCTGGGGAGTTGGGGGTTCTGGCACCCGAACCTCTGGAACTGGGCACCTGGCTGGGGAATCGGAGGTTCTGGTGCCCGAACCTCTGGAGCTGGTGGAGTAATTGAACCAGCTGTTGGGAGTACATTATCTAGCTCTGGCTGATCACGAGCCCTAGTAGCTCCCCGACCTCATCGGGCCCCACCTACTACTGCAGGCCTGCCCCTGCAGCCGGCTGGTGCCTTCCTCGGCGGCATATTTGAAATCAAAGTAATTTCTGTCAGGGAGGGAATCATCCTACTAACACGCTCTAACGCACAATCTAAGATCAGAAAAAGAGTAATATCCTAAGTATCCTGTAGCCTCCTATTTATAGATGTGGTGCACAACACACCGATAAATAGGACTCTACTAGACACGGTCTATGGACACTCCGAGGACTAATTGCTCTGATACGACTTCTGTCATGAACCAACCTATGGGCCGTGATGAGTGCCCAATTTGGGCACTCAGACACCACTACTAAGCCCGAATCTAATTATAATTACTAATTCATTTATAAAAATTTTGGCAGAGTTTTCTCTGTTTTACTGACTATCCACTTGCATATAGAAAATCTCAACATACAGTACAAGCATATATATATATATATATATATATATATATATATATACATGTGGGCCGAAAAGGTCACCACTGCGGTTAAACCACCCAACATACACAACATACGTACATAATATACAAATTGATATATCCCACACTCACAAGAGTCCACAGACTTCTATACAAACAGACTGAATCAAAAGACAGGATAGGGCCCCGTTGTACCCTCAAATAAGCATAATACAAAACAAAGAAGTATTATGTATACCAAAATAGTTGCTCCGAAGCAAAAGAGCTCTTCAGAAGGCAGACAGGGATCCTAAGTTGGTGGCCCGCTACTCTGTGTGTCTGTACCCACGGGAATGAAACGCAGCCCCCGAAGAAAGAGGGTCAGTACGAAATACGTACCGAATATGTAAAGCCAAAAGTACAAACTGTAAACAAGAGTAATAATCCAAACTCAAAGAAAGGGGGTCAGTATAAAATATGTACCGAATATGTAAAGCCGAAAACACAAATATAGATAAGAGCGATAGAACATCAGAGGTAGAAGTCAAACTCACATGCAAACATCAGAAAATATTTTTCTTTTTTTGGTTTTCAAAATATCAAACGGATGCATAACATATAGGAACGATGGTGACCTCCAAACTTGCGCTATACCATAGCATCACACGAGAAAGTTCAAATATCCAAAAAAATCTCCGACACAAATCAAAAACGTGGGATAAGTGAGCCGGCATCCATGAACTCACAAATCCTATAGAAAAAGTAGCATGAATCCACCAAACCAAAGGCCCAAGCTCACCATATCACCAAACTAAGTGAAGCCAACCCTTGGGCCAAGCCGACCCCATCGTATCCAGCTAACTTTGAAATATATATATATAGTGTATTGCATACGATAACTATCAGCCCGGGAACTGATGAACGAAGTCATAATAGGCACGAATAAAGTCGTGAGAATAATATGCACAAAATCACTTCCATAATTCCAATGATATGCAAAATATTCATTTCTGGAAACAAAGTATCATTTATTTATTTAGTTTATGACAAAGTTACTGAAACTTGCATAAAGACATTCATTATCAAAATTTCCAAAGAGTAGTAAAACATTCATGTTTGAAAATAACACCTTGTTATCATTATTTATTCTAAATACTCTTGGAAGGATAAAAATTTCAAGAAGAAGATATCGTGGATTCCCCAAGCCGATGGAAACCAAAACAAGTTCATATTAGAAAGATCACATCTTACTCACGTCATGGAATTTACTAGGAAGAGTCTTAAATGGTTTCTTTCCAATGCACTTTAGACTTTGTTTTAAAGATCACCAACATTGGTATTTCTGGAACCATTGAAACTTTTAGTTTCAAACTAACTTATGTCTTTTCAAACTCTTACCGTTACTGTATATTCTTAAGGATACCAAACATAAGTGTATAGCTCGTTATTCGAAAGAAAGACCAAGAACAAATATAAAACACATTTGGCTAGAGTTGCAAAGAAACAGGGTTTTTCAAATAGTTACAGTAAGTGTACACCTCGCAAGTCTTAGAAAAATACATTCCTTCAAGCAAGAACAAATATAAAGCATATTTGGCTAGAGTTTCAAAGAAACGGGGTTTTTCAAAAGTTATCACATTTTCTATTTTTAACTTAGTCATGCCAAGAGACGGAAAGCTTTACATACCTCTCTTTCTTCGTCCAACTATCCCCAAGGTCAAGCCAACCCGACTTACTCTTCCGGACGTCTAATATCTACAATAATCTCGGAAAGCTTTACATACCTCTCTTTCTTTATCCAACTATCATCAACTTCAAGGCAACCTGACTTACTCTTCCGAATGTCTAATATCTACAATAATCACCATAGCATTCACAAGTAGTTAAAACCATTTACGGCCTTAAATTCCAAGTTAGCCCAAATTTTATAAAAATTTCGCCAGCATTTCCCCTTAAAATAGACCACCCCGAGAACCTATCTCGGCCCCATTTCATCATCAACAACAACAACACCATCAACAACAACAACAATATAAGCCTATCCAAGTTCGTAACCTCACTAAATTTGCTAACGCACTTCATTTTCTTATCAAAATTGAAAAACAGGGCAGCCTATCAAGTTGATACATATTTGCCACATTCAAACACTCCTACATACTCCAAGAATCATATTACATCATTCAAACGTCAAACGCAACCTTATAACGTTAAAATGCCACATTTCATCAACTATACATTTCCAAATTTGACCAACACTTCAAGACTACATACAAATTATTTCCAATGTTTCTTTCACCCCACAAGAATCATTTTTACACTATCTAAACACTAGCACATGATTTAAGACAAAAATAACTTCATAGCACATAAGCCCCAATTTTGAACCCCCTTTGAAAAGCTCACAATTAACTTAAACAAGCAATCCCTCATGGTTTTCTTGAAATTTAACATACACCAATACCCATATAAGCTTTAAATTTAACTCAAACAAGATAAAAATCACATACCTTAAAAACCCCTTTAAGAACTTCAAATTGCCAAATCCGAATCATAAAGTATTTTTGTGACAAACCAATGCTTCTACGCCACTTGGGGGACCCAATATACTAGGCTTGTAGCATCAAAATAATTGAAAGATCAAAAAATAAAATTGGTTGCTACTTTACTGTAGCAACCCGTGAGTATGTATATATGTTCTAGCGTTGGTTAATCTTTCTAAGTGTGAGAAATTGTCTAAGTATGAAACTAAAGGAAATTCTTGTGTAAGAGATGTGTATATGTGGATCAAGCTTGGCCCCACCTCCAATATTTATACCAATAAACATGTAACACAAGTTGGGGTGGGTCAACTTTCATTTAAAGATCTAGATTTTTCTTTGTGGTTCAAGAAAATATTTAGCGCAAGAAATTAATTAATGGTCTTGTAGGTGTACATGTGAACATATATATACGATATACACACACCTGTTAACAATTTTTCAACTTGAGTTCTCAAACTTTTCAAAAATACACTTAAGTCCTGAATTTTTTAAAAATTGCAATGTTGATTCCAAATTCCGTTATCGTTCCAAAACACCACAATACGGGTTCTAACATTTATGGTACCATCCCGGGGATAAATATCCTTAGAAATTTTTTTGATAGTTCTATCAACTCCGTAATTGGCAAATCAAGATTAAAGAAAGGTTGACTTGAGCACCGAAGCTTTTGATGTGAGTTTGTATCGTATTTTAGTATTTTAGTCTTGAAAACTATCAAAAAATTGAATTTGGTCAATCTTTTTAAAATAAAATAAACCCAAATAGAAATTCTGAAGCGTAGTTAGCTCCAAAACATCATGTTTTGTCTAGAACGACCTTTCATTCATCCTACGAGGCTTTCAGACTCATTTAAGCCACTCGGTAGATTTCATTTAAATATGACCTTGGGAGTGGATCTACATTTAGTCATAACGACCTCGTATGTAAATTTTGACTACGTCATTGAATTTTGACCATCGATTTAGTAGGATGACATAGTCTATTTCTGTGTATGGGGTTCTGAACGAATTCCAAATACCCTGTCGAAGAACAAAAGTGAGGCTTATATAGTAGATTTTCAGGTTCACACTAGAATTATTTTCAAAACTTTGACATTTGTGAAACTGTCTATTTTTTAGCCGATTTAAGTGATTCAAAAGCCAAATTCGTGTAGTTTTTGTAGAGAACATTATCGTGCTATCAAAATCTAATTTGGGGCATGAGATTAAGGTAAACTCTTGATTTTAGGCTGCTACACTAAGTGAATTTTGAGTGCACTTTGAAAAGTGATATTTTGCTCATTTGTAGCTCAAAATCAGTGATTCAAAAGTTCATTTTCTAGGGATTTTTTGGGGCAACGCAGTGGTGTGGTCGAAAGGTGTGTAGGGCTTCGCTGGAGGTTAATTCACTAATGTAGTTGCTATCATATTCTATTTTTAGGTTGAATTATTAAAAATTTTGAAAAGTGATTTTTTAGCCTTTATAGATCAAATTTTGGCGATTCAAAAGTCTCAATTGCAGGGTGCTTCATAGGGATCATTCTGGTGTAGTTGGTTTTAGCTTAGGACCTTTGTTTAAGGTAATTTCCATTACTTCTAGTACTAACGTCATTGGATTTTTTCAGAACTAATATTGGAGAGTTTGAGAAATGATATATTGATCGTTTTAGGTGCAAATTAAGCGATTCTTAGGTCTATTCCGTATTATATTTCGAGATGGTCACTATGGTCTAGTCAAAATCCTTCGTTTAAACTCTGTTCAAGGTAAAATTATCGATAAACCAGTTGGCCTATTCCTTGATTTCTTGAAACAATGTGTCATCTTGGTTTTAAGTAATTTCTATCGCTTCTGGGCCCCCAATTGTGTCCCATTTTGGGATATAAGCTTGAAGAGCCAATTAGGACCTATTTTGGGGGTCAATTTCAGAATTTTGGTGTCCTATAGTTTTCTAAGTTTTACCCCAAAATTGATCCATTACTATTTCCTATAATTTTAATGTCTTTGTTATCGTTATTGCATTGTGAATATCTTTTTTTATAGCTTTGCAGCATTTCGAGGCTATTTGAAAAGGAAAAGTGATAGCAAAGTAGGTTGTAGCGTGCATGTTTGGCCTATAGGTAAGCTATAACTTTCATTCTTTTAAATTGAGTATGAATACGCGAATATTGATGAAATTGCATGAATATTAGGTGGAGAATTATTTTGATATGTTATTTATGCTATGAATTTCTGTTTGATTGATTTTGGGGATGACAGATACTTACACTGTATTGGTTGATCACCTATATTTGTTTGTATCTAGTTTATGACTAAGATTGTGATATATTGAAGTTTATGACTGAGATTGTGATATATATATATTGAAGTTGTGATTGAGATTGTGTTATATCAAAATATGTTGGCCTTAGTCTAGGCTTAGATCAGTGCTTCGGTAGACTTACATTGTTCAGGGCTGGTACACTGATTATTTTTTGTTCGGTGTGACCCGAAAGGTGTAGGTCTTTAGAAATTGATATAGTAGACTTGGGTTTGATAGGTTTGAGCCTTAGATAGGTCGTGGCTTGACCTGAGACCCCACTATCTTTTGCCTCCCCACTTGACTCTATTAAGACCTTTTCGGTCGTTCATCAGGGTTTACTAGGCATTAGAGATAGTTTGTTTCACCGGTTGGGGCCATACAAATATTTTTTAGGAGAGTATATCCGATCTATATGTTAAAGGTATAGCCTTTGTATCTCCTACTATTTACTACTGAACCTTCGCTGTTGGAGTTGACCATTAGAGGCCAGCTATGAGCTGCATTATATTTCACAAGGCCCATATCCATAGTGATAGGTCTAGGATTTGTGCTCCATTTTTTTAACATCGTACTTGACGAGTCTCATATTTCAGTGATTAGTTTGGGCTCCCCATTTTTTGGCATTTGACATGATCAGGCACTGTACTTGACGAGGCCTACATCCATGTGTTAAATGTCTGGGCTCTGTGTTCCACTCCTTTCTTCAGAATTCAAATTTACTAGTTTAGTACACTTGATTATATGGAGTTTGATGTATGTATAGTTGGCTACCTAGTTGCTGGTGTACTTGCTAGGCTGTTGGGGACCTGAGGGCATATAGGTTTAGGTTAGATAATATCTTACAGTCATGTACCTACTTGTTCTGTTTTGTTCTTATTTTTGTGGTGTTTTATTCTAATTTCTCCTGCTTTATTTACTATCTTTACTCAGTTGACTTATGATACCTACTGGGTGCCTTATATAGTTGAGCTAATCTTTAGTGAGGTGTTGAATATCTAGCTATATACATATAATGAGGGTGAATAAGATGAGGAAACAAAAGATGTGTGCAAAATTGGAGCAAGTATTAGAATAAAGCCCTTGCAATCTACGCCACTACTCTATATCTACAAATAATATCCACCTTTCACCTAGCCTACATTACAACCGAAAAAGTCCTACGTGATCCATAATGCTAAACTTCCTGTGAAAGTAAGGAAATACATTAAGGGCAAATCTATGGGGATTATAAGTAATATGTGAATTCACTTGAGAGTGTGAGAGTTATTTGTGGTACACATGATTGTTTATATTGACTTCATTATGTGTGTATGGATAAATCTTTGTATAAGGGCATATGGTCATAGAAAGATTGATAACTATGAGTAACTCAAAACAAAATAGTATATGAGTCTAAAGGTATTGTATAGTCCATTTTTGAGGTTGAGTGATTTCAGATTAGTTATTATGGGTTGAATTTCTGACATGCTGTTTAGAGAAGCCCCTATGTAAATACTTATTGCCTGAGTAAGTCTGTCTTATAAGTAAATATGTAGTGTGCATGCATGTGTTGCTATTTGTTCGAGGACTAGCAAAGCTTTTAAGTGTTGGTTGATGATCTTAAGTGTATTTATGCACGTAATATCAAATTTTACCCATATTTATAACTTAGTTTTAGGTCAAATGCATATAACTTAGGTGGTTTTCACTATTATTTTGTTAATTTGAGCTAACATGGAATTGAATCACATCTTGTTATGTTCAGGACTTAAGGCAAAAGATGGAGATCAAAATGCATTACCATAAAACATGAGCAGACATAGCTATAGCAATAGATCGAAGAAGACCAAAATACTGAGGTAGAACTTCTCCGCATCGCGGAGGTGCTTAAGGACAATTCAAAAGTGGTCGAGCTAAAAAGGTGCAAAATATACTACAAAGAACCTATTCCGCATTGCGGACTAGAATGATCAAGGTCAAAAATTGCATAACAAGCAAAAAAGGTGGAATACACTGTGGTAAAACATGTATGCATTTGCGGACCTAGATTTTAAGTAGAAAAAGTTTGGAAAACATGTTTTAAATTCCATATATGTAATTGTTTTAGGAATTATTATTGTAATTATTTATTCTTTAGTTAGGATGAAAGGAAGGACGAAGAACACCATTTTAGGATTCAATTTTCTCCTTTTGTATCTTTAATTTCATTTATTAAATGTTCCTTAAGTTATTTATTTTTGTGATTCAAATAATGAATGACTAATTTTCGTCATTCTTGGACTATAGCCATAAGACTATGTTATAGACTATTTTCATTGGTTCATGATTGATTTCTCATGTAATTACTCCTATATTTCTTTAATAACCATTCAATGTCTTGCCAATATTAAAATAAACATATTGTCTACCTTGAATTCAGAAGATGAACAGGAGATAGAATGCAAAGTACATGGAGGTTGTTTATTCTAGGATAAAGGATAAATCGTATATAGGAGACTTGTGACACCTACCTATATACCTTACTTGGTTATTAAATAGGAAGATATATTTAATGCACTTTTATTGGTTCATGCCTATCCCCACTCAGTGATGTAGTTAGACTATAAATAAGAGCAGGTAATTAGAGGTTGAAAGACCATGATTGTAAATTCAATCCTATGAATCAGTAATTAGATTACCCATTGGAAACCAAAGTAAGATTGCATATAACATGTCTCAAAAAGCCACAATCCTAGAATCCTTACTTAATTGAGTGAATTTTCAATTTAAAAATCGATAAATTGTTAGAGTAATTTACTTAGGATTAGTAGTAGTAGTAACACACACTCATCTTCTTCACAACACACATGATTAATTTTATTATATTAAATTTATCTAAATGTCTTATTAAAGTCCTTAGGTTCGATATCTCAACTCTTATAGAGCTACTATATTACTTGGTTTGACCATTGATGTGCTGCCAAAATACAACACTTTTGATGCTTAAAACTTGGAATTTTGTGTTCTTTCAAAGCGATGTTAGTGGGTTTGATGTGTTTTTATATTTATTTTTTAGAATTGCAGGATTCAGCATGATTTTGGGCAAAGTTTTGCAGAGTTAGAGTTTTTTAGGATTTACAGGCTACTCAATGGGCAGTGGTTCAATTCACGAGCCGTAGAGACATTTCATGAGTTAGATCTAGTGAAGGGCCAAGTTTAAGATGTTGCATCCATGAACTGTTAGATGAGCCATAGATTTCTTCATGAGTCATGAATTAGTGTTGTGCCTGGAGGATAAGATTTTGAAGAGTTTAAGAAAAACTGTCAGACGAAACCCTCCACGGGTCGTAAGTTTGAAGACATGCCGTAAGAGGGTCTCATTGAATTGAACTCTATTTTTTGAAGTTGGAAAGTACGAAGCCCAGGTACAGGTCGTCGATCCTTACACAATCCATAACCCCATCTGTAGAAGCTGCTGAATCCAATTTTCCTATTTCGTGCTAGATTTGTATTTTACTTATTATAACTAGGTTTTTATTAGTATTTTTAGGAGAGACACACATGAGAGAGAATAGAAATACTTTTAAGACTTTATCTTTTGTGATTTTACATTGAAATTATTACATTGTGATTTCTTGTAGAGAATTTTGAATTTCTTATTCTTAATTTCAACATTATATGTGTTTAATTTTGCTATTCCATAATATGATTATTTCATATATAGTGATTATGCATAACTAAATCCAAAACTAGGGTTGTGGGAACCATGAAGAACTAATAAGGTAAAATCAGATAATTCATAATTCTTAAAAAGTGTGCATGCATGTATTATTTAATTATCTTTATTATAAATACTTTTTAATGGTGGCTAACATTAGAACCTACCTAATTCTTACTGACTGGAGCAATATTGTAATGAATAGGAAAATAGATTAATTAACAAGATTCGATGTAATCCCTCCCATCTAATCAACCTAACTGGATCAAGGGTGGTTGTACTAGAATAAAAGGTAAGGGTTAGTAATATCACACTGCGGGGATGGATCAAAAAATATAGTGAAATTTACCTCTCGCCTGGATAAAAGGGTTTTGTAAACTTTAACTTACCAATTTTACATGCTACACACTAGAAAAGATTACAATTATCTAGTGATACTATGTTAGGAGTTTATGGGGAATAAAATACCCTAGATACTTCTCTCACTGATTTCACAACACTTGCTTCTTGTTTAGATTTTCTTATTACAATTGCACAAATCCCCTTTTCGGTAAAAAAAGTAGGTTAATTTGTTTGACTTACTTGTAGTAACTCCAGGTCTAGACCATATTTCCTGTGGGATCGACTGTAACCTCAGTTAGGTTATATATTTTAACAATGACCGCTTATACCTTCAAAAATAAGGTATAGTTTGGGTGACATCAAAGCTATGCCATTGTTGTTGGGGAATACAACTTTTAGATTGGTTAATTTGGGTAATTCGGGAATTAATCCTTAAGTTTCTTATTTTACATTTCTTCTTGGTTTTGTTTTGTTTCAGTATATAGGTGTAGTGTATGCACAATACTCGTAGTCGAGGTAATCCCTTGACTCCATTTGACCATGAGATCTAGAATAAGAAGAATCGCCCAAAACAATGTGAACAATATTGCAAATGATGGTATAAATGGAGCACTAAACACAAATAATAATAGCCCACCACTACTTGAGGATGTTAATTCACCACCACAGGATCTTCAAGCCACGGCTAACATCTAAAATTAATACAGGCTTGACCCTATAGCGATGGTTGTCGCTAGAGCTATTGAGTTACCCCCATTACCGGATGACACAAAATTTATAGTTTTAAGTGGGATACTTTAAATGTTGGAGAATAGAGGGTTGTTCGCGAGCTTACTCTCAGAGGATCCGCATAACCATCTACATAACATCATTTTCATCTGCAAGAGTATGATGGCGAGTCAGAACATATCAATAGATATTATTAGGATCCATGTCTTCACATTGTCTCTAACAGGCAAAGCGATACTATGGTTATCCGAGCTTCCACAAAGTTCAATTACCAGCTAAGTGGAAATGCAGAAGTCCTTTTTGGAAAGGTTCTTTCCCAGGTCAATAAAACTGAAGTTGAAGAATCAGATCAATAAATACAAGTAGTTGCCTACTGATTCGATTAGTACTATATGAAAGAGGTTTACAAAGTGCCTGAGTGAAACGACCCAAAAAAGTACCCCGTGCCCCAAAAATGCCCGGAATGTTAAATTCCATATATCTCAAAATCTGTTTGTTATTTCAAAAATTTGACTTTATATTCTTGTTCAGGGGGTCAAAATTAGGGGGGAAAAGGGTTTAACCCCAATTTTAAAGCAACCGTATCAAAATTCAAAAATCTTATGGTGCAATTTCCAGTGAGGTTTTCGCATCACCTCCGCGATGCGCCTCAGCTTATCTTGGGACTATTTTTTTAGTTCGGTTCAAGACTTCTAAGTCTTACGCCTAAGTGTTCTCAAACGTGTTTTTACCTATACTTAGCTAATTTCACCCTTATATTACCCAAAATATTTTCCAATACTCACTCAAACACTTAATCATATTTTCACTCCCAAATTCAAGTCCTAAACCCTCACCCTAAACTAAGGTTTTCCTTTAAGGTTCTTCTTCAAGCTTCAAGTCTTCATCTCCAATCTTCACCAAGTTCATATCTAAGCTAAGGTATGTGGGTTTCTTTTATGGGTTCCTTTCACCCATGATACCCAAGCCTCCTTTTACTCAAATTGAATGATTTGAAGTTGATTTACAAATGGGTCTTACATATTATGAAATTCACTGCACACTATGTTAAAACTATGCGACATTGTGACTGTTTTGCTATGTTTTGAGCTTTAAATCTTTGATCCATTGTAATATTTGAAGAGGGCTTTTGATGTATATTGCTTACGGGTATTGGAAGGTGTTGGTTGATGGTTTTACAATGGATTTTCCTGCATGATTTTATCTCTATATTAATGGTTTTATATTAGAATTACACACCCTTGAAGTGTTTGATAAAATGTTGGGATGTGGTTTCTTGAGGAGTTGAAGGTCCAAAGCATGATATATGATATGAATGACTATATAATGATGGAATGAACGTACGTATATGATATATTCTATATAAAGTGTTATATTAGGCCATGCCTAATTTAGGCGGTCTAAGAACCCGGATAACCGAGATGGGGATTTGTACTCATCAACCGAGGGAAGGGTTAGTACTTCTCCATCTAAGTGATGGGAAGACACTATCACCAACTAAGGAAAGGGTTAGTACTTCTCCTCTTAGGTGATAGGGCGGCATTATCACCAACCGAGGGAAGGGTTAGTACTTCTACACCTAGGTTATAGTGCGGCATTATCACCAACCAAATGAAGGGTTAGTATTTCACCACCTAGGTGATGAGGCGACATTATCACCAACCAAGTAAATGGTTAGCACTTCACCACCTAAACGATAGGGTGGCATCATCACTAACCTACCAAGGGGTTGTACCTTGGAAAACTAGCTTGGTCTATTCTACACATATGATATCTTATATATGCATGAGTTATTTAAGCGTGTTTTACTTGAGCATTGATCATACATGCCATACTGTTATATGATGTCTATTGCCCATTGATATGCATTTTGATTATGAGTTCTATATCTTGTTGCATTGCATCATACATACTTAGTACATTCAAATCTACTAACACATACTCTATGCCACATGAAGTCACCATGTAGGAATCGGTGCCTAATTTGATCATCTTTCTCCATGTGGCTAGTTCGATACTACTCAGGCTAGTTGGTGAGTCCTCCACTTTGGGGGCCTTAGTCTATATTTCTCTTATTATGTATTGAGATATTCTTCTTTATTGTCTATTTTGACTATGAGGGTGAGCCCGATTACTTTGTCTTAGCCCTCGCTCTTATCTATGTATTAGAGGTGCTTTTTGGACATGTTATATATCTATGCTGAGAGCCTTGACTCTATTGTTCTTGATGTCTATGGTATCAAAGTACTTTCCCTTAGAGCTAGTTATCCCACTTTATTATCTCTTGATGCTTGATTTATTACTTCCGTGACCAAGGATGTGTAATGATGTTTTAAGAGGCTTGCTTGGGGTCCCTCTCGGGTTCCCTCTTGCACCGTGTCACGCCTAGGCTTTAGGTTTGGGTCATGACAAACTTGGTATCAGAGCACTAGGTTGATAGATCCTTTGAGTCCAACACATTGCATCGATTAGAGTCCTATTCATGGTTGTGAAGCACGCCATGGCTATGAATAGGAGGCTATGAGGCATTTTAGGAAATGTTTCCTTTCTTTATATTCTATATTATCCTATAGAGTTGTGGTAAGTTTTGTTTCCCCTAACAATTATTCTTTGTTATGCTAGATCATGTCAAACACTCGAGGATGAAGGGCCTAACCTCCGGAGGAGCAACCTCACAATGGTAAGCTCTGGGATACTCTCACTATACTTGCCCAAGTTTTGGCCAACCAAGTCAATCAAGGGGCCTGAGCCTCTCATACTACTACCCTGGGAGCTAGGGTAAGTGACTTCATGAGGATGAATCATTCAGTTTTCTATAGGTCAAAGGTGGATGAAGACCCAAAAGAGTTTATTGATAAGGTCTACAAAATCTTAAATATCATGGGTGTTGGGTCGAATGAAAAGGCAGAGTTGGCGGTTTACCAACTCAAAGGGGTAGCTCAAATATGGTATGATCAATGGAAGGGTGAGAAGGGTATTGGTAATGTGGTGCTTTAGGAGGAGTTCAAATTGGCCTTGCTTAGTCGGTTTTTCTCTCTTGAGCTTAGGGAAGCTAAGTTGGTGGAGTTCATGAATTTGAAACAAGGTGCTATGAGTGTGAGGGTGTATACCCTCAAGTTTAATCAACTTTTAAAGTATGCTCCTCATTTGGTGGCCGATCCTAGATCTAGGATGAACAAGTTTGTGATAGGGGTCTTCGACTTGGTAAGTGAAGAATGTCGGTCTGCCATGCTAATTAAGGACATGGACTTGTCTCGGTTGATGACCTATGTTGAGCAAATGAAGGGGGAGAAATTGAGGAAGAGAAGGGGAGATGAGGCCAAGAGGGCTCGTTTTGAAGGTAAGTTCCAAAAGGATGTTAGATCTCATCAAGGCCAAGGGCCTTCTCATGCTACTAGAAGAGGGTTCGCTAATGATTTCCCTACGCCTTAAGGTGTTAGTAATGTGGCTCCTATGGATATGTGTCCTAGATGTGGGAAGCATCCTAGTGGCCTATGTTTGAAGGGTTCTAATGCATGCTTTGGTTGTGGGTAGCTTGGTCACAAGAAGATAGATTGTCCAAGGAACCGTGGCAAGGTCCGAGGTGCAAATGCAGTTCCATTGGGTAGAGGTAGTGCTTAAGGTGGTGCCCCAAGGCACAGTTGATTTTATGCTCTACATGGAAGGCAAGGGGTTAGTGAGATTCCCGATGTTGTTATTGGTATGTTGAAAATCTTTGACTTTGATGTGTATGCTTTGATTGATCCAGGTACCACTCTTTCCTTTGTTACCCCTTTTGTTGCTAAAAAGTTCCATATTATCCCAAAGTTGTTGCATGAGACATTGTTGCTCCCCAACACACGCAAGTGTACATAGTGTTACAAGTAATATAGTGACCCTAATTAAGGAGCCAGGTTGTCGAACCCAAGGGATTTGATTGTAATTCGTAATTTCTTTTGGTTATCATGTTTACAGTGTTTTTAGTAAAAAGAATTGTTGTTATATGGAAAATAAATTGGAAAAGAAATAACTTCTAATATTCTAATATGACTTTCACGCAAGATATCAATTAAAGATGCAATTCCAGGGTTGTAACTATTACGACTTTGTCTAGTTTTAACACTATCTCTTCTACATCTGGTTTCCTGATTATTGATTCACGGGGTTTAATATATCTAAACAAGGTTGCACGCCTCTGTCGGCATACCATTATTGACTACCTAACTACATTGTTGAGCGGGGATAGACAGATCAATAAAAATATATTAAAGCTATCTTCCCGTATATGAACCAAGCAAGGTGTAAGGGTAGTTGTCACAAGTCTCCCTTACATGAATTAACATAGTTTCATAGTATTGAACAAGGTCCCTATGCTATTGTATTCTATCCACTCCAATATCTCTGAAATCCAAAGTGAACAACAAATTTACTCCCTAGTTGCCAGATTTTGAAGTATAGATATAAATAACATAGGAATAATCAACATAAACCATTCATAGATGTCAAAAGTTAAGAACTACACATAGTCTATGTCTACAACCCCAGAATATGGAGACTTAGCCACTTATGGATGTGGAGTACATCATGAATGAAGAGGAAAACATCCAAAAACCAAAATCTAAAGATTATACTAACCAAATTCTTGGTTGAAAGTAGTTCTCCGTCACCTCTACAATGCTTCTTTTTTAAAAACCAATGTTGAAAACCTAAAGGCTAAGATAGGAAATAATAAAGATCCCATTTTTTGACTTTTCCGTGTCGGGTCCTCAAGTCTATGATACAGACCCCTTGTTTTCCTATGATTTTACTTAATTTGTTGACTGGATAATTCCACACAATTTTTACTAGGTCCGTGATGCAGACTTGGCACCTCCTTGGGTTTGTGCCTTTCTGCATTTTATAGCTTCCACAACCTTGTTCCCATGTCCGTTGCGTGGATTTTTGGTCTCTTGGTTGCTTCTATTGATCTTCATCCTCCAAGTTCTGGGCTGTGCTCTTCCATCGAGTCCGTATTTATTCTCGAACTTTCCAATCAATACAAAATCCTGCAGAAACACAACCAATAGGCGCACTTTGCCTACATCAGCAAAATAAGAGAAAATGACATATAAACACCTAAACTCTATTAATTTGTCCTCTGAATTCACTCTATTTATGGGCATTATTGGCTAATTAGGCGTATAAATACGCCTAAGATCACTACCTCACACTTAGAATTTTGTCCATCCTCGAGCAAACCGCTACCCATGCATAATACTCCCTATGGTAGTACTTACCGCCATAACATGAGATCGAAATCTATGAACCATAGTGAACAACGTTTGGTACTTGGGGCGGAAACTAATTGCTGCAAGTACTCATGTATACATGCAGACTTATGCAGAATCTTTAATAGTTCATCTAGTTCCTAGCCCTGAATGATTATGTGCCCTCACCAAGAAGAATTACCCATGAGCAACACTATGAATCTAGTTAGAAGATTAAGAATAGGTACACCAAATACTCTCACTCTCCGAAAAGATGTCTCAAATTTCTTCAAAATTCCATAAGCTTGCCGTTAATGTAAACATAGACCTAGTTATAATTTTCCTTAGGGAATCACGTAGGTCTTTGATTAGCTATAATGTAGGCTGCGGGTAGGTGGGATACATTTATTGATATGGCTGACATAGTTTAATTCCCACGCGCTCGTAGCACACCTTTAACCTCTTCTCATGCCCCCTTGACTCACAACCCTTCTTGAATTAAAGCTGTGAGTGCTCCTATTTATTTAATCTAACCACAAACTAAACTCCTTGTAAACACGTGGACACCCTAAACTAACAATGACTAAGCAACAGGAATATCAAAATTATATATATATATATATATATATATATATATATATATATATACGATGGACCCTCGACATAGAGGCATCGCGGACCAACACTGCATAACTGGGGCATTTTGGGCCTAAGATAGTATGCATCTGCAATTGCTCCACGACGCGGAGGCAACGCGGACCCCTACTATTTTGGGAGACTCTTTTTAACTAAACTACTCTAACTTTTTGTTTTTTTTCTCTTGACACTTTCTTATCTCACATACTCTTGGGTGTCCACTCCAGTTCCCTCTTTTCTTATTCACCATGCTCAAGCGCTAGGGAATTAGGATCAAAATCAAGTAATTCATCAAGAAAAGGAGGTTAGCTTGTAACGTGGTTAGTCAAAGAAGAGGATAAGGCTCAATAGGGCTACAAGGATTATTTTCGTCTATCAATAAAATGCCTAGATCCTTTCCTCTATTTTTGAATCCTCTCAAGTCTACTCTACATACCGGGCAAGTTTTCAAACCCATCACAACCAAGACTCATAATTGGCTCACTTACTCATGGCACATCTTCATCGCAAGGCTATTACTAGAGTTCCTATTGAGGTATTCACATGAATTCATTATTAAGCATGCATACAATCATGCTTCACAATGCTCAAGCAACCACCCTTAACTATGTTCAAAGATTTGCACTTAATGCTCGTTTGAACACTACCACACTCTATATGAATTCAATTTGATGAATGCCCTTAGGACGGTCATTATTAATCCATCATAGGGCCCCCATCACTCAACTATGACTAAGACACATCTAATATCAATAGACACACAGCTACAATCAAATGTATTCACAAAACATCCACATAAGAGCATCCATGCATTAAAGTAGTAGTTAGCCAATACTTACAGACCCACAAAGTTAAAAAAACAAAGTATGTTCAGCCCTACATCAAGACGTCTAGACATAAACATATGTTCTTAATGCATGCCAACATAGAATATCAGAAGCATTATCAAAGTTATAGAAATTCCCACCCCACACTTAAACTTAGTTCTTCCCTCAGTACTAACCATATGTAACCTGCAAGGTGGGAACTTAGTGCTCAGGCATCACCCGGTCTTGGTAGGATGGGCTTGCCACCTATATATACTGGAGGTGAATTAGCTATGTCATCTTATTCATCCTCCTCATCATCCTCGTGCTCCTCCCATGGGTCCGTAGGAATGTCACCATCCATTGGCTTAGTGAACCAGGGTCCAATGTGTAGCACGACTTTGGCATGATCATTTAGCGAGTATCATACCTCAACCTCCTGTAATTCCTCTCTTATGGAAGGTCGACCACCAGTCTGGTGTCTCAGTATCTCTAGGCCATAAATGTGACCCATAATCAACTTGTCTCAGTAGGCCCTCTCTGCTGTAGTCAGGACTAGGACAGTGTGCACATCAGGACCCTTAATGTTCGTGGTAACATAGAGGTGGCCTGAATGACTAGGCAGTAGTTTGCCTCCTCCTCGAGGACACCTGCAACAAAACCAAAGCAGTAATAAGGCCCTTAAAGGCATACCTACGACCCTTATAGGTCGTTGCCTTCCACATCGCTAGTCTGAAGATTACCCCATAGTTCAACTGCATGGCCCTCATGATTGCATATGTGAGGTACACTCTATCTCTTGTCACATTGGTGAAGTGTTACCTTGGAAAGAAGGACTCCATCAAAATCTTCACCATGGCTGTAGCCTCCCTGGACATATGAGCAAAAAGAAAAGAGAGGTGATAGCCCCGCTTAGCATGTCAGACCCATCTTGCTGTGGACCTATGCCCAGAAATAGTGTACCTGATGTCTTGGTAGGGCGGGCAACGACACAACTCATTGAATTCCCCTGTTGAGGCCTCTTCAGGGGTGCCCAAGATTTAGTTGCTTGGTAGGGCGGGTGAAGGGAAAACTCATTGAACATTCCCGCTAAGACATCTTCAGGGGTGCCCATGATTCGGTTAATCGCTAACGGTGTGAATTTGGCCTCTACTTTATGAACCACCACTGTTTAGGACCGCAATTCTATGCTCATATTGGCATAGAATTGCATCACCTAGCTGAGATTGCAGGGCATAGGTAGTTGGAACAAGAACCCTAAACCCAATTGATTGCAATGATCTAGAATTTGGGGGAACTCATCCTAAAGGGACTCTACATCAATAGGAGCATCGGGATAGTACTTTGTCTCATCATGAGACTGGTACCACCTTCGTCCCTCTGTTTACAACATTGGCCCTGTATTAAGTTTTCTAACCCCTCTTAGTGTCCTTGGGCACGTCCGGTATATCTCGTGGTCGTTTCCAAGTGTTGGGGGCTCTTTGCTTACTGGACTTCCTACCTTGACGTGCACTTAAAGATATCTCACCTGCGCAACAAATGTGGAAAGTTACTTTTTGTTACTTTAAAATTTGGGACCCCACACTTAAACTCGTTCCCATGTGGCAAGGGTACCAGACTTCCCCAAGTCAGATGGGATATATAGTTTTCGCATCCTTTCCTCTATTTTTGAATCCTCTCATGTGGCAAGGGTACCAGACTTCCCCAAGTCAGATGGGATATATAGTTTTCGCAACTTCAACACCTCCCACATGATTCAACCCCACACTTAAACTGCAACATAAATTCACACAAATGCCAAAAGTCAAGCCCAAAAGCATGGGAAGAACACAAGCATGCGTACATGAATAGATATCAATTCATCTTCTCCCAATATAGTGTATACTAACCCCAACATGAAAACTAGCAATTGGAGGTGTAAAACACCCCTTACTGCCCCATGATAAGACATAATCCCTTAAACACCCCCAATCATCCCCTATTTCGATAGTTATAAGACAAATCTCTCATCATAGTGTACGAATTCAACCCCACACTTAAATTTTTGACACAAAGCAACATACAAACAACTATTTGAACACAAGGCATGGGTAAGAACCCATAAATTCCACAATTTTTTTTTCTTTTCAATTTTGGGGCATAATTTTGACCTAGGGTTCGCACCCACACAATGCACACATAAATCCCATGAATGATTTAACCACAAGGAACACACACCCACAAGCCATATTTACGATCCAACCACAAACTAAGATAGCATTTTGAATTTCATCCAACCCATGGAAGAATTTGACCTTGGCAAGTGTGGAACCAAACCAAATTTGAGTGAAGAACACATACCTTTCTTTGAAGACTGCTTGTTGTCCATAGAAACTCGTGACCCACATGGTGTGCGATGCGAATGTGTTTGAATATTTAGGGGAAAAAGGATAGAAAAAGACAAGACAACAAGGAAGAAAAGGTTCGGGATCGGGGTTCCATATTAAAAAAGGGAAAGAAAATAATGGGTAGGCCAATTAAATAGGGGGCCATATTTGTAACTCAGAGAAATTAACACATCTCCGCATTCCCTTCATGTGGCAGAGCGAACGTGGATCAATAGTTAAATAAATATTCTCCCATGAGCAGAAATAATAAGCCTTCGCATCGCGAACGCGACACCAAGGCAATGCAAAGTGACACTTAAGCGATTTGACGTACCTTGGTGCAAAAATAATGGGCATCCACAATTGATCTGCGATGCGGAGGATACACGGATCCATACTTATTAAAATTATCACCTGGGTGCAAAAGTAGTAGGCATCTGCGATGGCTCCACGATGCGGTACCATCGCGTATGCTTACTGTTTTGAGCAACAATAACATTCCCATTTTGAGCTCTAGTCCCTGAAAAATTACCTGAATACTTAGACATGTTTCAAAAATACTAAAACAATGGATTAGAACAAGAAAACACAAAAAATTACCAACAAAATGTAGGAAATTGAGGAATAAAATTTTTACACACAACTAGTGCAGGATCCGCAACGATGAGGCATTGCGAACCTGTAATTGTGCAATTGTTTCTTTTCTTTATCTATGGGACACACCTATTTCTCTTAAAATTATGTTAAATCAAGGAAATTAAACACAACTAAGTTACCTCACCATGGGTTACTTCCCGTGTTGTGCCTTATGCTCATATTGGCATAGAATTGCATCACCTAGCTGAGATTGCAGGGCATAGGTAGTTGGAACAAGAACCCTAAACCCAATTGATTGCAATGACTAATTTAACGTCGTGGCATGATGCATGCTATGCTCATTCATCTTTAGCCAACTCAATGGTCTCCATTATTTGATTTGTGCCCATACCATAGTAGTACTTGACCCCTTGACTATTCACCAAAAAAGTTTGGTTCGTAGTCACGTCCTTCAGCTCCACTGCACCATGGGGTGTGGTCACTACCACCACATATGGTCCACTCCATTTGGACCTTAATATCCCTGGAAATAGTTTGAGATGTGAGTTAAATAGCAATACTTATTGGCCCAACTCAAAGTTCTGCTTGATTATGTGCTGGTCATGCCACTTCTTTGTCTGTCCCTTGTAAAATTTAGCATTTTCATACGATTGGAGCCGAAATTCATCCAACTTCTCTAATTGCTCAAGTTTTTTCCTTGCAGCAAGTTCAGGGTCAAGATTAGCTTCTTAATTGCCCAGTACACCTGATACTCAAACTCTACGGTCAAATGGCAGGCCTTGTCATACACCAACCTGTAAGGAGAGGTTTCGATTGGGGTCTTGTAGGCCATCCGATATGCCCATAATGCTTCATCTAGTTTTTTTGCCTAATATTTCCAAGTGGTATTCACAGTCTTTTACAATATCTGCTTTACCTCCCGTATTAAGTTTTCTAACCCCTCTTAGTGTCCTTGGGCACGTCCGGTATATCTCGTGGTCGTTTCCAAGTGTTGGGGGCTCTTTGCTTACTGGACTTCCTACCTTGACGTGCACTTAAAGATATCTCACCTGCGCAACAAATGTGGAAAGATTGGACACCTCCACCTATCTACTAGTTTGTGGATGGTATGCTAGGTTACCTTGTGCTTTATCCCATATTTAGCTAGCAAGTTCTTCATAGTTTTGTTTAAGAAATAGGTACCACCATCACTGATAATGGCTCTCAGAGTACCAAATCGTGTGAAGTTTCTCTTTCAAAGGAACTTGCTTACCATCTTTGCATCATTGGTTGGAAGGGCTGCAGCTTCTACCCATTTGGAAACGTAGTCTACAGCTACTAGAATATAGTGGTAGCCGAATGATGGTGGGAATGGCCCTATAAAATCAATGCCCCAAACATCAAAGATCTCCACTTTTAGAATGTTGTTTAAAGGCATCTCATGCCTCTAGGATGTAGCACCTATCTTCTGGCAAGCATTACAGGCCCTGGAGAATTGAACAACATCTTTAAATAGGGTGCGCTAGAAGAAATCAAATTGCAATACCTTATGCGCTGTCTGGTCACCACCATCATGGCCCCTATATGGAGAGGCATAACATTTCTCTAGAATTTGCTTCATCTCTACCTCTGGAATATACCTCCTTAAAATGCAGTCAGCTCCTTGCTTAAGTAGATATGGCTCATCCCAGACATATGCCTTTGCATCATGGGCCAATCTCTTCTTCTGCTGATAGGTCATATATCTCTCGGGCCTCAGCATCATCCACTAGCCCTTGATTAAGCAGTAATCTCTTCTTCTGCTGATAGGTCATATCGGGTATGAACACACCACTTACCAAGTAATTCATAATATCTGCATACCATGGAAATTGTTCCACCTTAATGGCTAGTAGGTACTTGCTCGAAAACTCTTCTCGGATTTGTAGTTGGTTACCTATGTGAGCATCAGTCGCCAGACAAGATAGACGATCAACAACTTGGTTTTCACTCCCCTTTCAATCTCTGATCTCGATGTCAAACTCTTGGAGCGATAAGATCTATTTGATCAAGTACAACTTGGCATCTTTTTTGTTGAACAAATACTTCTTTGTCGTATGGTCTGTGAACACTACCACTTGAGTCCCCACCAAATAAGCTCTGAATTTATCAAACGATACACTAGAGCCAGTATTTCCTTCACAGTAGTTGTATAGTTGCTCTATGCTGCATTTAAGGTCTTGCTGGCATAGTTACGGAGTGAAAGACTTTATCTCTGTACTACGCCAGTACTGCCCCCACTGCTATATCACTGGCGTCACACATTAGCTCGAACGGGATACCCCAATTAGGTGCTACCACAATGGGAACCTCCACTAACTTTTTCTTCATTGTTTTGAACACCTGCAAATAAGATTCACCAAAATAAAATGGTACCTCTTTCTCCAATAGGGCACACAATGACTTTGCGATTTTTGGGAAGCCCCTAATAAACTTGCGATAGAACCCCGTATGTCCCAGAAAGCTTCGGACTTCCTTGACCGACACAAGTGGTGGTAGCTTGTCGATCACCTTTATCTTTGCTTTGTCTACTTCCAACCCCTTCTTGGACACTTTATAGCCTAAAACTATCCCCTCCTTAAATAGGAAGTGACATTTCTCCCAGTCAAGGATGAGGTTAGTCTTCTCACATCTAGCTAGCCCTCTATCTAAATTTTGTAAGAAACTCTCAAACAATTCCCCAAAGATAGAGAAATCGTCCATGAATAGCTCCACAAGGTTCTCTACCATATCATGAAAGATTGCTATCATCCACCTTTGGAATGTGCTGGTGCATTGCATAACCCAAAGGGCATGCACTTGAAGGCATACATCTCATATGGGCAAGTGAAAGTTGTCTTTTCCTGATCTTTGGGTGCAATGGTGATCTGGTTGTACCTGAATATCCATCCAAAAAGCAATAGTACTCCTACTCAGCTAGTCTATCCAATATCTGGTCGATGAAAGGCACAGGGTAATGATCTTTCCTAGTAGCCTTATTCAGCTTCCTATAGTCCATGCGGATTCGCCACCCCATCACCATCCTTATTGGAATTAGCTCATTCTTCTCATTGGTGACAACTTTCATCTCACCCTTCTTGGAGATAGATTGTATAGGACTTACCCATTTGTTATCTGATATGGGGAAGATGATCCCTGTGTCCAGCCACTTTATGACCTCCTTCTTTACCACCTCTTTCATGATTGGGTTAAGCCTCCTTTGCGGTTGAGCCACTGGCTTATGGTCCTCCTCTATGAATATTTTCTACATGCAGAGGGCTGTGCTGATGCTATGGATGTTAGACATTTGCTACCTCATGGCTCTCTTTACTTTTTCAACACTACAACAACCGCTTCTACCTGGGCTATAGTCAATGAAGAGCACAAGATTACAGGTAATGTATTATTTTCACCAAGAAACTCATACCTGAGATATGATGGTAGTTGCTTCAACTCCAACTTAGGAGCTTCTTCCGATGAGGGTTTGGGAGGTGGTCCCAGCAACCTATTCAAGGGTTCATTCATCTTTTGCAACATGCTCAAATTGTGAGCATTTAATAAACTTTCAATCTCTCGGGCCTCAGCATCATCCACTAGCCCTTGATTAAGCAGTACCCTAGCTAGTTGGTCTTTAATCTGAACCCGGCTCACTGCCACTGTAGTGTCTATCACTATGATAGCTACTAGATCCTCATACGCTACTGGTAGCTTCATCGCCTTTTAGACATCAAACACTTCTACCTTATCATGGGCTAGCATGGTGAGCCTCCCTACTGCAACATCAATGAACGCCCTTCTAGTAGCCAAGAATGGGTGCCTGAGTATGAATGGGACCTCAGGATCTAGCTCAAAATCCAGGATGATGAAGACCATCAGGAAGATGAGAGACCCCACTTAGACTTAGACGTCCTCCATTACTCCATTTGGTCTTGCCACAGATCG